>UZAN01054526.1:3774-15399 GCA_900618425.1 Echinostoma caproni | reverse complement strand
TTGACGTTCATGTAATGAGCAAATTGAGGTAAACGACAACAGTTCTCACCAAACGCATCCTTCGTGGGTGGTCTCAAGAGGCCAAAAAAGAAATTTGAAATAAAGAAATCAAAAATAAAACAAATAAACGAGAAAAAAAAAGAAATTATGAGTATAAAAAATAAAAGGTCTACTGCACACCGTATACNCTCGAATATATGAGTGCGAAAGTGCAACTCCACAATGGTACTGTTAGTTTCTTATTCTTACCGCTCCTCCCTCTGTAAACCTTTTTGACTTAACTCTAAACAGTATCACCTGAAGTAAACCCCTGGTATTGTTGCTCGCTGGGGTAGCCGTCCGAATCTAGAGAAGGTAAACGAATCATCAACCCACGAAAACAATATTCACGTCGTAGCACCAGAGGAAGTCCCAAATCCTACTGGTGTATGGATCTGGACGCACGTTAGGCGAAAGCCTGTTTTCGTCCCAGAAACCTGACCTGGCCTGACCTGAACACAATTATTAGCACGGTACACATCTCCGACCATTTCGGTTTCAATGTGGGTACAACTATCCTTCCCTTTCGGGAAGGACACTGTCCACAGTGTCAACTAGTGGTTTTACTTGTGCAGCAACGCCGCATTCAGCTGTTAACTTCATGTGCAATGCCGGTGATAGATCAATAATAATGAACAAATGTTTTTTCACTTCTATTTTTATTTATTGATTGTACAAATGTGCCGCCAACATTCAGGAAGGAGGGCCCCGACCATACAAAGGCCGTCTGGGAAATACTAAAATAGGGAAGACGGGCAGCAGTGAATCGGTTCGAACCCGATATTCCAAGGCCCCAAGTTGGCGACCTAACCACTTAGCCACCACCACCCAATAATGTTAGACGGTGGGGATAAGCTTTCTGTCGATCGGGTGGTACAAAATGGTTTCAGCTGGTTGTAATGTACGGTGAGTACGTCCGCTAGCGGCCATCGTGAATTGCTTAGCACATAAACGTTAGGTGGGCACTGGATCAAAACAATATTTGGTCCCTGCCTTGGTTGATGGAATGTTTGAGGTGTACCTGGTGCGGAGCTTGGTCGATACAAGAGCACTAAGTCTCCGCGGGCCTTGAACATCTCGATCATAATCCGATTTCTGGTGTAGCTGTTCAAAACGAAGAGTTTCGTGAGCGGTTGGAAAGGCTGCAGAAAGCTGTCGTTGGAGCCCGCGGACGAAATCGTTCATGCAAATCATCTCAGCTGGTGCCAGCGGTGATTTCATTTCTTCGGGTAAGCGGAGCTACCTTCCGAGGCGGAGGAGGGCTGGGGAGAATCCTGTAGATGAGTCGACACGGGCGTGGTAGGCTAAAAACGCTGTGCTAAGATACTAATCCCATTTGCTACAATGATCTCGCTCGGTGATGGCTCGCAAAATGTTCTTTAGAGTGCGGTTGGTCCGTTCGAAAAGCCCTAAGGGAGGCACGCAGTCGTTCTAGTTTTTTCAGTTTGAAGCAAACAGCATAAAGAATGTGGTTTTAGAACGGGAAACCTTGGTCAGAATGGAGGAACTGTGTAACTTCGAACCGTCAAATCCCTTCATTTGCAAACGCTTGAGCAATGTTGATGGCTTCAATCTGCGGAAGGGCGCGGCCTCACACCACTTAGTAAAATAATCCACCATTACTAAAGGAGCTGTTTTCGGTGCTGGGTTAAGTCCTTTGATCCGTTGGCAAGTATCACAACGCCGGCAAAATACGGTAAAATCACGATGGGTTAACGATCGCCGATATCTCTGTTGAATCGCCACCTGAGTTTTGCGCTGGCCGGCTTGATTAAGATCCAGATGGGCACGAGTGACAACCTCTGTAAACAACGATCGTGGGACTACTATCCGCGGTTGTTCGGCGTCCGTGGAACGAAGATATAGTGTCCCGTCAATATACAGTATCCTGGACCACATCTTCCATAAACACTTTGCAGCTACGGATTGACCATTGGTTTCACGCTCGGTCAGTTTGGGTAAATCCGACTGTTGAGGACGGTATATCAACCAAATGTCCGGATCCTTCTCTTCTAAGGTGGGTCACTGGTGAGTATCGGATGCTAACTGGCAAGCAGCAATTGCTTGGGCGGTGTCTGACGGTCGCCAAGATATCACACTAACGTTGCCATGTTGTTTCCCGCGACGGTACTGACAAGTAAACGTGTCCTCTTGCAGTTAATCCTGCCGTCGAACTACTTGACCCAAGGAGTCTTTGAAATGTTCGAACCATTGAAACAAATGGTGGTCGGTGCGAAAAATGAAAGTTCTTCCTAGCAGTACGGGCGGAAATGCTTCAAGAAGCACACCAATGCCGACCTATCCCGTCTAGTTGTGCTATAGTGTTGTTCACGTTTGTCTAGGGCGCGACTAGAATAAACTGTGACAAGCTCCGTACCCGGCTCGATTCGTGACATTGTTCCAATAGTGAGGTCGTTGGCACCTGTATTCAGAATGAAGCGGCCTTCAGTAGGTGTTATGTCTGGTAACAGTAGAACCAGGGGTGTGGTAAGCACCATTTTTAACCCTTCAGATGCGACGATGCTTTCATCCTTCCTCAAAACTTTCGACCTTTTCCTGTGAACTGATGGAGGGAGTAGCGGCAGCTGCGAAGGCTCGCACGTACTTTTTATATTACGAAGCCAGGGACATGAAAGATCGAATATCTGCAACTGACATCGATACAAGCCATTGCACGATCCGTTCCACTTTGCTGGGGTCTACCAGTACTCCAAAGGAAATGACTCTGCGGGTGAAGCATCACTCTCGGATTAATGAACGAACACGAGGTTTGAAGTTTCATGCTATGCCCACGAGGATTATCAATACTGACGCGCACAAAGAAGTCATCGACTCTGTTGGACTCCAGGAGACTGTACATAAGGATGTTACCTCTTATTTAGCGGGTTTGCGGGAGGGGGACAGATTCAAGATAGAAAGGCGTGTGGAATATAGAGTGGATGACAAACCATGCACAAGATTTTTGTTATTCGTTGTACAGGCTCAAGGGTATTGCAATTGATCACCAGACGGGAGTGAGCAATTTTTCTCCCGTATTCTAATATGAGTCGAATGTAAGTACTATATAAAATCTCAAAGTCGTCTCTGTCTATTCTGAGAATGAGCGTTTTAGGAAGTTTAGGACACGAAAGGAGGATCTACTGGCTTTTTGTTGGTGGCAGGAGAATGAGAGTGACCGGATCAGCCGGAAACCACGAACCGTATAGTACTATACACTCTCCATGGTCGTGGAAATGCTAGCCCTGAAATTGTGTACAGACACCCTCTAAAACGACATACTTACTCATTTATCGTCGTTCATTGGAAGGTTCCAGACCGTCAACTAGTCTTTTACTGCATTCATTGCTGATTGAACAGCAACAGGATCGGTGCCCCAACATGTCACATCGTTGGCGTTTATTGCGACGTTGACTCCGATTCTACGTGGTAGGTCCTTAATATATATATATATATAAGGAATAGGCGGGGGCCCAGAATGGAACCTTGCCGGACTCCGGTAGAAATGGAAAAAGCAGATGAAAGCAACGAACTTAGGCCGACCAAGAAGGTGCGGTTCGTGAGAAAGTAGTGCCCGGAGTCTGCCAGTGAGGCCACATGACTCGAGCTTATAGATTAAAGGAGCGTGGGGAACCTGATCAAAGGTTTTTGCAAAGTCAATGACAATTGTGTGCCAAACCAAACCATCATCATGGGCTTGAGTTAGACTACCAATGACAGATAGCATATTAAAGATGCGACATCTGCCAAGGAAGAAGCCGTGCTGCGTTTAAGAAAGAAGTCGGCTGTCTGATAAGTGTTTCAGTATCACGCGTTTTACAAACCGTTCAAAGACCTTGCTGGGCACTCTAGTCAAGCTAGTGGATCTGTAGCTGCTAGGAGTGTGCCGGTCTCCTTATTTAAATCATGATTCCTCTTTTCCAGGATGCAGGAAACAACCCATAATATAAGCAACTCTGAAAGAATGTGGCATAGCAGGGGAAACAATCAAGTCGGCTTTTTTGACACTCAAGGGTGTATGCCGCCTGGTCCCACTGAACTCCAAGGATTCGGTAATAAGAGAAATATTTAGGTTTCCTTTGGAATAATGATGATAAAATGTTCTAGTGGGGGAGGGGCATTGAGAAGGGTGCAATTTGGGTGGGAAGAGACAAGAGGAAAGTTAAGGGAGGTTTCATAATCGGAGAAGACGATTTCGGCCACCTGAGCAGAGGAAGTTACAGGAGAGCCATCAGGAAGCCTAAAGACTAGTGCAGAGAAGGTTGATTGAGTTTTACGGTAAAGTAAATAGAATAAGGAATCGGGGTTTTTTCTAGCACGAAGAAGAATAGCTTTCTGTTGCTTACTGTAGAATTTCCAACTTTGGTTGCATAGGTTGCGGATTCGCTTGAACTCGACAGCATCAGCGTCGAGCAAATTAACGCTACCGCTCGTATATTAGGTGTCCGATGCATTGGGTTAGGGGAGGCCTGGAGTCAAGTTAGTTTGAATTCTATGAATTAACAGGTGATTTGTTTCTTGAATTAGAATATCGGGCAACTCATTTTGGTTGTTCGGGCCAATATCAACGTTTAAAGTGCCCATCCTGTTGGTCAAAATCTCTCGTGAAAGTACGAAGCTCGCCCCTTTTGAAGGACCGTAGAATTCCGGGTGAGGGCGTGCAAGTAGATCAGCAGATAATACAGCTAAAGAGAGAGGGAGGTGATCACTTTCACCAACAGGACTTAGGTATGAGGTCATGTCGATATGACGTCTTTCGTTGGTGATCAAAAGATTAAGCAGAAAGGAACATTGGACAACACGATATCTCGTGGAAGGCACCACGTGTTGATGCCAAAAATGTTTAATGGAGATGAAGATAAAGTTTACACCAAACATTCTCTCCGGTCGATATCCGAGGCACTGAAGTCACCCATGATTAGTAGTTGTGATAAAGTGCATTTGCGACCGAGTTTGAGGCGCTCAGTTATAATTGATTGGTATTTCTTCTGTGTGCTCCTTAGGTAGGGATAAACAAAATCCAGGAGGAGAGTGCCTCTAATCGGAAAGACGATGTTGGCCCATAAGGTGTCAAAGATTTAATGGTAAAAAGAGAAACACTCAAAGCGTGTGATAGAGAATCATCACGAACAAGAGCCACTCCACCCGCGTGGCCACGGTTTAATTCCTGTCTGAGCAGGATGTAACCATCTATAATTATTTCGCCATCTAGTAGTCTTGAAGTCTTGAAGCGACTTTCGGGTTCGAGGCTGGCACCCAATGGTCCCGGCTCCTTCAGTAAGCCACGTCTCAGTTATAGCTACCACATGTGGCTTCTTATCACGACCAGTGTGCGTGGCAGCGCCCAAGGCTAGACGGGAATTATTTAAACTACTGTGGGTCTCAACATGCAGACGACCGGAGGTCTTCATTTCCTTCTACAATGCCAAATCAAACCACACCTGGAGTATTGTGTATAGGCTTGGTCACCCCTATTCAAGAAGGATGCTGTCTGTTTAGAGAAAAGTCAGAGACTGGCCACCAGAATGGTTGAAGGCCAAAGTGGAGACCATATGAGAGAAGATAAGAGGCTCTAGGTTTTTTCTCATTCGAAAGGAGGAGACTGTGGAGAGACCTGATAGAAACCTTCAAAATCATAAAGAGAATATTGGGGATAGGAGTAGACAGTCTGTTCACAGTAGCTCCCCAACAGGGCACTAGGGGGCATGAGTCCAGATTAATGAAGCAGAGGTGTCGGCTAAACATCCGGAAGCACTTTTCAAGAATAGGATCGTCAGAGTTTAAGGGCCGTCCAGATGCAACGTGGACAGAACTGTTCCCAGAAGCTCTATAAACGGCCTTAACATGAATGGTGATGAAGGCAAGCAGGCATGTTCATGTGTGCATTCTTTTGCGTACTAGAAAAGATCTGAATGTCCGTGGACAGTAGGCTGCTCCTTAGTGAAGCAACCACAAAATCACTATTAAACAGGATAGGCGAGCAATGAGCGAGACAGACACCATCTCAGGGTCATAACTTCAGTGCACGTGGACTAGACAACTGGAAGGATGGCTTCAGGGTGGATAAAGGAAGTTGTTTCCATGTTTCACCATTTCCACTTTTTCTGTGCACCTATCGACTGTTCCTCTCTAATCTTGATTCATCAAAAAGCCTTGCATCTTTATGAATGATCTAAAGGAAACCACCAATTCTCATAAAACTGCACGAAGCTAGTGAAACAAGGCAGCCTAGTGCAGAGCCTAATAAACCGAAACCTGGGAAGACTGGAGCTCGAATGCTTCAGAATGTTATACAGAATGTACGTAAGACCCCACCTTGAATATAACATTCAAGCGTGTCCCCCAACCTTAGTATGAGACATTAAAGCACAGGAAGTGGTTCAGAGAACAGACACCAGGCGAGTCATTGGGCTATCGTAACTGAGCTACGGTGATAGACTTAAGCGACTCAACCGATTTACCCTTTTCTACAAGAGGCTGAGAGCGGACTTAATATTGATATACCAAATAGTATCAACACAGTGTCACCCAAACAGCAAACTAATAGCACTATCATCGCACCGACAACTGCGAGGACACTCTGAGACCATCTTGCACCAGCAGAGTAGTACTAACAGCAGACGGTTACATTTCTGCATCCGGGCCACATCCGCTTGGAACTCATTACCCGAGGAAGTGGTCTCTGCGCCTACGACAGCGTGCTTCAAGCAGACTAGATAAATTCGCCGTGGGCATCACCTCGGCAGTGGACTGCAACCTTGAGTACCCTCGAAGTAATGTCCACGCAGCACACCTCGTAAGGCATGCAATTCGGTTCAGCTAACTGACAACAGGCAACTAACCTGCTACACCGACAAGAAATAACCTACTAAACTCTTTTTTGCTTACACTTTCAGATTACAAGAATAAACGAATTCGAAACAGAAATTTCCAAACATCAGACTTTGCCGTATAGATCGAGAAACAGGCAAACTACAAGCCAACGAGCTTTCTCCGTCTGTAAACTGGACATTGGACACAGGACCCCCAACCGAGAGAGATGGGCGGCGAAATCTCCTTGAGTCAGTATAATAAAACCTTAAGTCATATGCGTTGCAAGTGCAAATGGTGGCGCTCGGTCACCAAACAGCCTTGCAAACAAGGAAAGAACCACAAATAAATGGTTCATACGGGCGAATAGCAGGGCATCCGCTATGCTGCCCCTAAAGAGGATATATGCTTTCACACTTACTTTGATGGTTAAAATACCATCTGAACCATGAATGCAATGCCAACGGGGTGATTTTTCCGTTCCCCCCATTGGTCAAGGAGTGCTGGCCCCGAGCGTTCCTTATGCATTCTACTGCTACTCCGGTAGCTGCACTGGACTGAATACAGCTATATTTTGCCTTCGGGCAGTCCTTGGCTCTGCCTGCCAGTCTTCGTTCAAATTGAAGGCGGCAAACCATCTGGACTCTTTTGGCTCTTTCACTCTTCCCCTTGTATTGTAACAGACACCTTTGACTCTGTTTTCTTTTAAATTGTCCACACGCTTACTTTTTTAATTGCTGTGCATTGGTAGCCCAGATTGTCCACCAGGCCGGCCTTCCCTTTTTCCTTACAGCTCTAGGTGATGCAAATTCCTCAGCGAGCCGCCCGAGCTTCTCCGTGAAGAGCTGCTAACCTTCCTCAACACTAACGTATGGCACGTTCCATTCCAGTCTTCCAGCCGCCTCAAGCATGCGCTGTTTATCCATTTTGTTATCAGATCTTGTCAGCTTCGGTGGGAAAATATCTATCGAACCTGGGATGGTAAGACGTAACACCCCATGGTCACTACGTCCAACTGGTGCTGTGAATCTCACACAGTCATCCTCGCTGGAATGTTTCATGATCACCAAGTCCAGGAGCCCAGGCTTATTCCCTACCCACCACCTGTTTCTTGTATTGATCGATCTGTGAAAATCCTTCTTGTAAAGCCCAGCCATTCCACCTTGATTCCACAGTTCGTAACCTTTACGCTGCATTCACCCAATACCATCCGTCTTATACATACTTAGAAACTGACGAGCAGTGTTGGAAGCCAAGGAGACTAGCTGACAACACAACGATCTGGACGCACGATTGGTCTCGGCAACTACTGTCCTGTGCAAACTGAACTGAACTGAACTTGACGTTCCCACTCCCCTGTACATTCACACATCGATCCCACTGTCTGACTTCGTTTGTTTTACTGCTTCATTCGTACCCTATTTGTTTTACGCGCGACCTGACCGCTCACATTTGACTCGTTTGAGTGCAGCGTGACAGTGAGCATGGCATTCTTATCCAGACTCCTTTTATTCCGTTCAGATTTATTGAATTAGGCCCACAGTAACACTTGGTTCTTGTTTTCAAGTTGTTTTGAGATCACTTTGAGGTTTATACATATTTTATTTGCTTATTTGATCGTCTAATAATGCAACACCGCAGAAACTTGCTGAATCGTTCGTTTTATTGACGTTTTGGGATCGAAATTCGGCTGCGTGTTGCTCGTTGATCTATTCGGAAGGTGCAGTTGGATTGGTGACATGCTGAACAAGAGCACAGCTCACTACGAACTTCACTATATCGTCCCCAAATGAGTTGGGCGGGGCAGTCAGTTCCTCCCACACTACCTCAGGGGTGTTGAAGTCTCCAACAATTACTACAGTTCCGTTCCTCTCTGCTACAGTCTTTAGGAATGACAGAAGCTAGCGATTTTCGTCCTGACTTAATGCTGGTCTTCTGTGTGCATATGCTACCCCGTTATTTCTTCCTAATGCTTTGATGATACACGAAGTGGATATACCGTTGGGCGTCACTAACTGCCCCCCAGTCAGTTGCTTGTTTTTTGGCTACCATCACCATTACTCCTCCACCAATCCGCCGGTCACTTCGATCTGCCCTATAGGTCTCGTTTCCTCTGGCGTGTGCCGACGCAGAAGAGTTCTGTGGTGCCTTTTATGACGAAATTCCTGTGTCTGTCGAGGGCAATTTCACTGTTGGCTTCCAGTCTTAGCATGTTTTTGGTTAACTGACTCAACTCCTGTTGTAGCTCGACCAGCTTTCCTTCCTGGTTCATTGCTTGAGCTGCTAAGACTTCGATATTTTTCTGAAGCTTCTTCAAAGCTCCTCTAGTATGCGACACCTCTTTCTCAGATGCAATGTAATCCCTGCTTCGTATCACTGTGGCAGTTCTCGCGGCCAACTTCAACGACTCAGAAGCCATCCGCTGGGTCCCCTTCAATGAAGCGGTCTCTCTACACGTTTTAATACAGGCAGTTCATACCCACTTCAGGAATTTGTGCTCAGTATAGAGCTCGTATGCTCTTTTAGATAGGGTACTAAACTTCTGGTGATACCAACTGATACAAACATCTCAACAAATGCTGTCGAGCACCTCCTCATTGAGTATTTCTGCTCAAATAGTGTCGGTGCTACTTGAATTAAAATGTTCTTCGTAAAACCTTGTTTCTTCTTCTTCTGAACTCACCTCCCTTAACCACCTAATACTCTTCTCTCTGGTATCTTGCCCTCTTGATGTTTCCAAAGTTCAGTCAAATTTTACCTTGCGCATCTATTTTCACCTTTGCTTCCTATACATCTTTTACTCGACGAATCTGTTTCGGCGCCTCAGAAGCAAACGAGAATCAGTATTTTCGTTTCTATTTTCATTGCAAGGTCTATCTAATGGTAATTAGGCGAAACTGTTTTATTGGCACAGTTCATTAGTTCATTTTGTGACTCTTCTGAACTTCTAGCATTAGACTGCGCGATAACATGCATGGTTTCTCTCCTCCCCTCCTCCACTCATCAGCTAGGAAACAAACAGACTTTTTCCCATTTCCGGCTTTTTTCCATAGATCTGATGCTGTAAGAATAACGGCGACTCTCGTGGGATTGGTACGATACGCAACGTTGAAGAAAACTGAAGTATAACCGAAAAACCAGAAGCAGGACTCTGTTAAATCTTCCATCGACTGGACCGTTACACTCAACGAACTCAATGTTGAGTCTGCAGGCCCACGCGCAGTGACCCAATGCCCCGTGTTTTTTTATCGATGACAGAAGTCCTGGCGAGGCCTGAAACCTCTATTCCCCGTCTTGATCTGATCACCCTCGCCCAAACAGTGGTTTCACTCAGAAGCTAGTCGAACAGACAGGACTTCATATAACCGTTTTTTTCAAACACAAATCTTCCAGCACATACACAAAAAACCTTCAAAAAGCTCCACCCATCCAGATTTTGCCTTTTCACCTCTACACGATCAAAGTTTGAAATCTGTACTGCGTCCAGTATGCACAGTTTTCATTTCTCTGCCCTGATCGAACTCACTCATGAATAACACAACCCATTGATATGTGTACAAGTTTTCTTTTGTTACATTTCCGCCTCTTGTCTCCTTATCCAAAGAATCATAACCTATCAGAAATGTGCTACATTGCTCAACTTTCTTTTTATAAATTTCCCAAATGAATAAAACGTTCACTTACCGTTCTGTGGTTCTGTTTGTTTCTCGCGCGCAAACAAATCGCGTTCCGCTGTTTTTAACCCCACTAACTGTCGACCCAAATGTTCTGCCATTTATTGTACAAAATAATCGTGCATCCCAGAATTCCTTGCGGCTTTCGTTGTGAAATATACCATTGTTATTGTTTTTATTATTGTTAACCTTGGATGCTACATGGAAACTGTTTCGGTCTAGGAGTACAGTTGTTTACCCTCCCTCTGGTGTTGATGCTGTTGACAACCATTTGGCTAAATACTATGACGCGAAAATAGCTACGTTACTAGAAAACCATGAAGCCTAGCAATCCTACGCCTATTAAATCTCTAACATGGTGATATCCTACAAAAATAATAATAATACAACAATATTTATGCTAGGAAAACTAATATGAACATTAATTTGAACTCAACAAAGACAAACTTATCAACCACGACAGGATTTCGAACCATTCGTCCTCAGAGTCAGATCAGGTCAGGTTAGTTCAATCTGGTTCAGGTCAGGTCAGATTGCACACGACTGGTAATGGCCACAGGCCAATTAAACGTCCAGAACTCCTTCGGTGGTATGCTCCCGAGTGTGCGTCCATCTCTGCGATCAATCGGTTTCTCTTTCTATCTGCAAACAGAGAGAAAGAGAGACATTACTTCTCGTCGTGTTGGTGAGAGACTTTTAATGTGAAAGCGTTCCATATTACACAAAAACAATTAATGCACCTAACATTCGATGTCAAGGAAAACCTTCAACCATCTGGCATCCAGAGCTCTTTTAAAGCCTTGAACCTTTGACTGCTTTATCAATTCAGAAGGTAGCTGATTCCAATTATCCACTACTCTATCGCTAAGTAAATGTGCCTATAGGTTCAGTCTAGAACGCTGTTTCATAAGCTTGAGCTCATGACCACGCGTTCCGTGGGGGGAAGCCTCAGTGAAGAGGAACCCCGGATTTAACCCCAGCAACTTCTTCCTGATCTCAGATACTTCGATGATGTCTCCGTGCAATGTCCTCTTTTCTAGTGAAAAAAGACCGAGCGCGCACAACCTCTTTTTGTATGTTTTCTCCGCATACCCTAAATAACTGT
>UZAN01054522.1:1329-15404 GCA_900618425.1 Echinostoma caproni | reverse complement strand
ACTCATCCCAATATCGTCGAATCAGAGGTGATATGATTCTACTCTATCGGATTTTCCAACAACCCAACCACCCCTGTGGACCTCTGTTGGTTTTATCGCACAACGTTCATCTCAGAGGGCATCCGCTGAAGTTGGTACACCAAAAGAGCCGTCTCGACTGCAGACGTCACTCGTTTGCAGTCAGTGTGTAGCACATGGAACTCTCTACCAGCTCACGTGGTCCGTGCCTCAACATTAGTATCTTTCAAGCGTCAGCTTGATAATGCTCTGGCAAACGTTACGTTTCAACACCCAACTACATAACATATTTTCTTGTGCTCGTCAAAATATTACCTTACTACTTTACTTTCATAGACTAACTGTGATATTGTGAATCGTCATCCGAACCAATGTATAAACACCCTATGGGATTTGTAAAAGCGAAGTCTTTGTAAGTTATATTCCATAATAAAAATTTGAATTTGAATAACTTTTCTTTGGGGATTGTGACCGGTCTCCAACATTTTGGGTATTAGAAGTGCAAAGTGATTCATTTACAATGGAGGTGATTGCCCCAGCTAGGGAAGAAGCATCAAATTTGAAGAGTGCTGGAGGTGAAGCTTAACATCGATGCCTAAATCATTATCCGAACCCATCTCAATCCTCTGCAGAAAATGTTCTAGTCATCCTTCCTCCCAGTCTCCACACCCATGCAGTGCGGTTGATAAAGTGAGACTGTTCGTGCGTTTCTACACGGGACAGGAAAATACTTTTCGTTGCCACCCCCCCCCCCCCCGTCAAAGTTTCGTCCATGAGGGCGAATGTACCTGGTATAAGCTGTGCCAACTTATCGCTTATATCTCAGTGAAAAAATGTACTGACCGGGAAAACAGCAAGTTTGCGAAGGAATTAGTTGATACACATAATAATTTCATAAAGATACACCAGAACTCGAACACAGTTCATTTGGAACTATTTCTCTTTTTCGTTCAATTGCGAGTGAGATACGAAGCAATAAATTTCCTAATAGGATTCATACAGGATAGAATGTCGGTCTTCGTAAATTGATCAGAACAAAGAATCCATAGTTGTACAGTAAAAGTTGAAGATAGTATAAGATCAGAAAGGTTTAAACGAACTAAGCGGGCTCACCAGTGAGTGAGTCTCGTGATCCAATCGTCATTTGAAATTATAAAAACATCCGATTGTCGACACACGGATCGCATCATAACGAAACTCCACTTTGACGTGGTGTGATGGCTTGTGCACCTCTCTGACCCAACGAGCTACACATGATGACTTTTGTGAGGCCGGGAGATCTTATCACGCCTGAAATGTCAATGAGTAGAATGTGTGGGAGACGCGCTAAGCGCACTTGATAAACTAACGTGCGGTTGCCACATTCGGTATGTGCTTTGCATCTTCAAAGTGAAAAGTGATGCTGCAGGACTGGGTTTCGCCTACTTCCGCTTTGAAACTAAATGGTCGGGAATCAGTTACGGTGGATTACTTTTCCTAGTTAGGTTGTTGCGCGATCAATGACTTGAACACAGCAAAGGAGAACGGCCGCATTTGCAAGACTGAAACACCTTTGGCATAAACGCGACGTTTCACTGAAGTTGAAAGGTGGTATATATTGTGCTAGGGTACGTTCAGTTCTGCTTTGTGGCTCTGGGACCTTGAGTTTACTGGTAGAAGATATCCGTCGACTATAGGTTCTCGCCTATCGGTGTTTACGCAGTTTAGCCCAAGTTGAATTCAGTGAACAGGCTAGTAATCTGGAGGTAATCCGTCGTGTTTTTGGGAGTCTATCAGGTAAAACCCCACTAGCACACCGAGTTCAGGTTAGTAGACCTCGCTGACTTGGACACGTATTGCGTACCGCCATGTGTCGTCTGCTCCACTGCTCTTCATTCGCAGTAGCCGTTCTGGGCTGGAGGAAACCGCGTGGAAGTCAACAGCTGACGTGGAAATGAGGCAGGAAGAAATACACGGAGCCATTAGAATAGGTGTCACGCTCCTTCTAGGTTGGGGTCCAAAAGACTGCAACTGGTTGGTTGGAGACATTGAAGGATATGGCAGCGAACCGACAGCAGCGGCCTTCTTGTTGTTATTTCCTATGGAACCAGAACGCTTGATACGTATGTATGCAGAATTCGATTCTGCATTCTGTGTTGTCCATGGTGGTTCACCTTCTTCTCCCTCCCTCAAAGTAGGTCCAATCTCTGTCCACCTTAAATATTACCACTAGCCCTATATGCATTACGAGTTTGGCAACGATCAGTGAAGTTCTCATTGTATTTCGCCGTACGTCGATGATGATGATGACACGGACACCGATGTAAAACCTCTGGGTTTTTTCAAGAGAGCAGGATACTCAAATGATGATCAGTGAAGTAAACTGAGAAGATCACACTGATCGATAAATTGAGCAATCATTCTTTCCTGATCATCCTTTTCCGCATCGGGTAAATTTGTGAATTCCGAAGAAGGGGTTCGCGGAAGGGACTACTTTATTTTCGACGACTGGTCCGCACATTTTATTCATTGGCTGTATACGGAATCTTACACGTAGTCCGTCTCTTGTCCTCCCTCGATGCTGGGTTTAATTTTCGCTAGATAACAAGCAAACAGTTTGCGTGACATAAGTCCTCCACAACTTGTGCTGTAACTGTTGTGGTGATAATCCTGAGTTTCATCTGGTAATGTACGTCTCATTTCCCAAAGGAATTAAGAACCTATGACGGCCAACGAAGTGTTACAACATTGTTCGCATCTCCAGGTCGTGAATAGAAATTAGTTGGGTAGTTTGCTGTGAGTAGATGGGCATCGATCACTTCAGTCAATTAGGACTACCCGACGATTGGCGACAATATTCGGAGTACCTATTACTCTTCATGAAAAATCTCAGGTCTGTAGAAAGCATCATAACGTGCTTAAATCCGCCTCGACACTAGATAGATCCTCATCATTAGCTTGTCGTCCTATAGTCAGGCCTTAGCTATACAAGGAATAGTTTTATGTCCCCAAAGGCGACTTGTTACTATGGGTACTACGTTGTACTAGATTTACACGCTTCTTGCTGGGTCTAACCATGCGTTCGACAAACGCAAATCGCCTTACTAAAAGTAAATGGTTTCACTCTGGAAATGTTCCTGAGTTCAGATGTCTGTTGTTTTATATCCTAGGATTGAAGACGTAGATCTTATTCGGTACCATTCTGGCCCGAAGAAATCTCAATATCTGGTATTTCTCTTTGTATTGATCGTTGACATTTTCTGGTGTTCTATCATGTAGAGAGTTTATCACACCATAGCTACACCTCATCCCGTTTGTATTAATGGTCTGTGGGTTCTTCCACTCTATCTGATTGCCCGATTCCCCGTAGTTGATCAGACCGGTGAGTATGTGATTTCGGTACACGGGTTAATACTGTTGTTCGCGTGTTCTCTTCCTCCCCCCGGGGTTCGCACCTGTTTTACTCGCACAGGTACTTGTGTTATTGTTCTAGTATGCTTGATGGATTACGGGTTTCCAACTACCTGTGTACCATGGGTCGACGAATGAATCATTAAAACAATGTGTATGATACAAGTGTTCTTTCATTTTATTATATCATAGCGACAACAGTCGCGTTTCCAGAAAGCAATTCACTCCCCTCCCTTTGAGTCTTCATCAGGTGGCTTAACCTGAGCACATAATTGTTTGTGGAAAAACAATCCCCATTTAATGTTTTTATTTATCGATTTAGGCCTCCGCTGATAAGTTATATGTGATGTAATATACACCTTTGTATGTCATCCCAAGTTGTCGGTCTGTGTTTCACATTCAGGTAACGAAATTACTGAATTTTTGTCAAACTGCCTGAATCTGTCCATCCGCCATCGAATACGGGGTTCCTAGAGTGGCAATATGGCAAATAATGTCAGTCAGTCATAAACCTCCCGGAGGTTTTTACCCATAATCCTGTCCAATTGTTGCAGGTGCTGGTTGATTGCATTTTGGTAGTGACATAATCTCATTTGGATTGTTTCGAACACACCGAAGTCACCAGCGCCTTTGTTCAAGCAGCTGCGGGATACCCTGTTCTCATCTGACGCACAACGCCGTGAATAAAAAGGCATTTTTAGAGGTCATGCTTTTAGTGCATTCTGCATATCTATTCTCTTTTACGTTAGTACTTCATCATCATCATCATCATTCAGAGTCAATCATCTACATTGAATCCATACAATCACCAAGGACCGAATTTTGTCTCTAATCTGCATCGCCATTGTGGTGCTTGAATTACTTCCCTTGTGTTGAACTCGCGACCAAAACATGACTGAAACAGGATCAACATCAGGCAATAATCAGTTTTTAAGATAGTACAAATCACTGAATCCGATTATTATCTATTCCCGTCGAAATGAGAGCCGATTAGCACCTCAGAAACAGTCTACCCTTTCCATTTCCCCTGTTTGTTGAGCTTAGCACCATGCTTGCAAATGCTTCGTCACCAGCCGAAGTGACATCGTCGACGAACAGATAAAATGGAATTCAGTTCACCCGAACTACGGGAACCGACTTTCTTTGTCAAGAGCCTACCCTTATTATGTGAGATGGTATGTAGACGTCTACTTCTCTCATCCAAACAATTGATAGCACAGGGATGGAGACATCTGCACCTAGGCTTGGATTCTATAGTTTTGTTGGAATGGTGTATATGGGAGCCTTTTGTACTTTTCACTGACGTTTTCAATCTTGGTTTATCACACAATAGCGCTATCAGTTCAACGCGTCGTAAAAGGAAGAAGCAGCTGGTGGGAGAAATGAACACTATGGTAACGGTAAGCCACCGCTCCATTGTGGAACAGGCGATCTGAGCCCTAGAGCTTGGAGTAGCCAACTAAATAGGCTCCGATGGAATAGATATTCTATCGGGTCGAACGACAGAATTTTCCCACCAACTGTTGCAATCCGCACTTAACCTGTACAATGTGTCATTGTACCTAATACTTCCGATCTATCGTATATGAGGCAGTTAAGATTAAGTGATTGTGCTAAATGCAGTTAAATGTGCCTAAAGACATTTCGACAATGAGCCTGTTGTACCAATGGACTAACTCAATGGGACTTCTTTTGCGGTGACTCTGGGACATTGCCACATTGTTTCCGTCTTCGGGATTAAGGCAGCGCGGTTAAAATCTGCGGTGACCTAAACAGGGGAAGTGATAAATTAGTCTGACAGAGTTGAATGATTCGGTGTCTTTTGTCCCGAATATTTCAATCCAAAATATCGTGAACTGGTAGTTCTATTTGTTACTTGGAAGGCAGTTGACGTTTTTCTTACCCTACGGAGTACTTAGTTTCACAGTCCGTGATCCATATTTATCCGTTATCCTTACCGAACAGGTTTCAACTTTTGTGGGACTAATTTTTTTAATGATAATACAGTTATTGCACCTAGCCAATCGGAACCACGTTAAAAACGGTCAAATTGTGATCTGTCATGGAGCAATGAAAACAACCAATTGGCCTAAATCGCGTTAAGCTTCTCGATTGGGGACTTCGAGGCTAGCGTAAATAGTGGTTAAACTATTACGCTGAGTAATGTGGCCTATTGTCTTAAACAGTGCGTTGTACGTCGTGTACTCGAATCCATTTTACCCGCTTCATTTATCTTTACAATGATACTGATACTGTTAGTTTTTCCTGCATGTAATCGACAGATGGTGAGCAAAACTGAAATGCAAAATTGTTGATTGTTCTAACTGAAATCTGATCGAGGAATGCTCTTCATCATTATTCGAAAAACGCCTCTTGTTCGCTTACTTAACTTGTTCGTAACTTCACCTTAAAATCGAAAACCAGCTCCCCTTTTCCTGTGTTGCTCCGTGTAATCGCGCTTTTGATGGCAGTATACGGCATCGAGTTTAATGCAACCAAGTGTACGGTCGTATTCCTTCACCACAAAACTCGGTTTCCGTACTTCCTGGGAGATCATCAACTGTCGTATGTCTCGAATAAGAACGATCTTGATGTCATTGTTCAAGATCACCCAAGTTCTTTAAACTACTCCAGGGCTTCGTCCACCGATGTAGAACATGTTGGTCTGCTAAAGCAAGTAAATGCCAACTTTAAACCTACACTGTCCCCAAAGTTGTTATCGGCTCCACATAGAGTATACAATTCAAGCGTGGAATCCATGGCTGCGACGCGATTGGAAGATTCTGGAACGTCCACAAAGAATGGCCATCAAAATGGTCAAGGGACTCCATTCCAGGACTTATTTGGGAAGACTGTACTCCACATAGTATCGCCGAATTCGAGGGGACTTGATTTTAGTTTATCAAATAATGCAGAACCGTGATCACCCATGTCGTACACTATTCGCCTTGTGGCCCAACACTCACCTCAGGGGCACTCACTCAAATAAGTGCTCTAAAAATGTCGACTAGGATGTCGGCATCATTCATTTGCCTTCACTGTGCACTATTTGAAATGCTCTACCACTCCAAGTTGTTTCTGCGCCCACAATTGATTCTTCCAAGCAGAAACTGGATGAAACTTAGACAAGTTCTAAATTTCAACATTCGTAGCACTGCACGAAACAAGGATCATTTGTTGTATTCTACGAACCGTAAATCCATCCATTTGTGCTAAACCCTATGGGGCAAAAAAAGCAACCGCTTTTAAGTATTTCCCACAATAAAACTTTTGATTTTGACTTTGTCTATGTCCTGCCTGAATGGAGAAACATGCTTCGAATGGGGCCTCCATTTTGTGACTCATGCAGGGTTAATGGTTACCCTCTCCATTGTTATGATTTCGGTTTAGGCTTTGTTTTCTACACGTTTTTTGCGCACAAATAGCATTAACAGGAACTTGTCTGAAGTTTACTTATTACATCATCTTCCGTCGATCTTCATCTTTTTGTCTGCTGTTGCCGGCTGTGTACCTTTACATGCAACTATCCATTCCATTGAACTCTCATGTATTCTCGAATATCCGATTTATTTAAGTGCGCTTATATTTTTCGGTTTTATCTGTGTTTCTTTTTCAGTTGTGTAACGCCACTAGTCACACAACCTACTGACATTGTCGTGAGTATTGATTTGTTTACGGCGCTGCTTGCAAAGTGTCTATTAATCCCCTCCAGTCTACCTAGGACTAGAGTGAATAGTGTGACTTGGTGTATTCCATGTGGTCTGATTCTTGAAAATTTCACCGTCTTCATCAAACGCACCAAAACTACGGTAGCGACTAAATAATACTTTCAGTATCATTATACATGGTGACCCTCTTAACCTTTACCAATGCTCCTCCTCGTTTCTTTCGGTCCTTCTATTGCATAGTCAGAAACGCGTTAAATCTCTGTACCCGATTAGCTTTTATCACAGGCTACAAAGCGACCAGAACCAGAAGTGTGAAGCTGTCGTCTATGACCGAGCGTATTTGCATTCCCAACGGTTCTGTCGAGTTTACTGTGTGGGACGTGAATTTCCTTGGAGTTGCCGGTGACGACGGCTTTCTAGTCGCGAAGTCGTTAAATTCTCTTGAAGTGGAATTTTTTTATCGTTTTGCGATAGGACACGTTTCGGTCTTATCTATCTATCGTATGGAATTAGGTGCCTCGCGTTCGTCACATTCCGTAATGACGATCTATCTTGCGCACATCGTGTTCTCTCTCTTTATGCATACCCACCAGGTGGTGGAGGCTTGAACCTACCCTACGGTTTTAATGCTTGATTTCGCTAGTTCTCTTCAATTGGTTTCTACTTAGCATTCGGGAAATCGTTGTTTGGTCTCAAAAATTAGGGCTTCTGTTTCATCAGAGAATCCTGATTTAGGAAAACTCTGGTGGTATCACTTGAATTTCAAAGAAAAAACCCCAGAATTTATTGCACCATCGGAGGAACAATGCATGTATCGATAGGAAATGTGATTTGTTTTCCAGTAACCGGAGGGTACGATGTGCGACTGTTCGTCTGTTTGAGCTTATGTGGGCTCCGAATAGTTTAGGTTACCGACCAGCCGGTGTCCGAGATTTGAACTCTACCAATCCATCCTGATGGCCGACATGCACTCAAGTCCAACAAAGAGCACACTGAAGCATTCTTGCTGCTTTCGCCGAAATCGTCGTGTCTTCTTAGCGCAAATCGTCACAGCAAGAATGGAGTCGCGCTATCGTCTTGAAACTCGGTTATCCCATATTGACTGATTGACTAGTGATCCACTTTTTGGCTGATATGACTATGTATGTACGAATCGACCATATTCTGTTCATGCCGGTTCACGTTGTCATTTCAACGCCCTAAAAAAAAACTGCATTTCACCTGCGGGCTGGTTATGTTTCAACGTCGTATGGTTTTCTTTTTGAGCCTTAAGGTTTCGCATTATCGGTCTTCCTCACCTTGATTGCTTCCTGTGACTTGGCGCGTATCCTAAGGGATTTCTTATAGTCTTCACCTGTCCCAAACTCCTTGGTCTTGGTATGTCTCAGGCACACTCACTTTGAGCCATCGTAGCCAAACCCTGGACCTGCTTTTCTATTTACCGTTTCTTTACGGTTTTCCATCCAAGACCGTTTGCTGCATTGTACATCCATGCTAAGCTTTCGTTAGTCTTCCGTCTCTTTATCAACAGTTTGGATTTTGTTCTTTAAAGCTCAGTTCTTATGTTTGCACCTTGTGTCTAGTGACCCCGTCGGACGTCAGCGTTCGATTCGCCATTTTGTTCGAAGAAAATTGAGTTTCAAAACGTGGTTCCATAACTTGTTCTGCTTCTCATAGTCATCCTGTCTTTAGGTGCAAAGTCACCAAGTTTTGCCTCAGATGAATCCTCTTATTCACTGCCATGATCCAGACTTTATCATTATGGATTATCGTCACTTCATGTGTACCTGCTTTTGCTTTCATCACTTTACTTTCTTAATCTTTTTTTCTGTTCTGTATATTTCACTGGATAGTGCACGGTCCGTATTACTGTCGACTGAACCACATTACTTCTAACGAAAGCATTTTCAAATGGTCGATTGATGAGATCGTCTGACACTATCTTGTCAGTATACGGTGACTTATCTGGAAGCTCCCTTCGTCGTCACTGAGTGACTGTATAATTATTGGTGAAAACATCGTTCATGCGTCCGTAAAAGTAATCAAACAGAAATGCCAGTCCTTGTAGTGTCGAATGTGGTTTTACTCGCATCTGACTCCAGCTACGCTTCACCGCCTCGTTTCGATACAATTTCCTTTCAAGGAGTTTAGCTCGTTTTTCAGTGTCTCATGCCAGTTCGCCTCTGCACTGGTAAAGAAATTTTGTTGTCAGATGCTTTCCGTCTTCAAAAATCGGATAACGGTGTAGTTTCTAGTAATCTGCGCATTCGTCTGTTTTTTTTTTTAAATGGTCTGTCACACAAACGATCAAAACAAAACAGAAGCACCTCTGTGAAAACGCGCTTCTTACTGATTGCTTCCGCTTTCATTTTTTCGTCTCCTGTTTTTCAGCAACCTTGATAATGTGTTTCGTTTTGTTTTTGACTACTAAAGCCAGCCGCATTGTTTTCTATTGGTGACCATGTTTTCCAGTGTAATGCAGTTCGTTTCTTGTTCGTTTTGGTTTTTCTTCTCCCAGTAAATATTAAAACTCGTCTTGCTTCTATCTGTTTTTTTTTGTTTTTGCTTACTCTCCAGGAAGTCGCGTCGTAACAACGTCTCGATACTGCAGTAAGCATCTGTTGGTATTCCCAATTTTGCAGCTTTTTGTTCCTGCGGATAAGAAAGAATACTGTAACGTTGTGCGCCCCAAGTTTTATGGGCGAACCTACCAATGTTTGGAATTTGCGCATGTCGTTTGGGCTAATCCCACCCATCCGTCGTTCTGGATTCTAATGTGCTGTTCGCACAATATCGCTTTTATCCTGTGATTGATTTTGGACAGGAATGTCTGCTTCTTTTATTCAATTGGTCACACGTCAGTCCCACATTCACTTCGTTCTTCTCTTTGTCGTTCCCGTCCGTCATTCTCATCCTGATGCGTACATTGATTCATTTTATCACTCCTTCTGGTCCATCTTACCTGTCGCATACCTATACGCACGTATCACACAATGTGTACATTCGGCTGTGTTAATTTTGCCACATAATACGCATATATGTTATGCTTCTGTTCGTTAGTGTTTCTTGTTAGCAGTGGTTTTGCCAAAAGGTCTTGGTGTGGCCAGGCGCATATAGAAGGATAGAAAATGTGCCAGTACAACCTGAACAAAAGGCCACATGAAGGCAGGAGAACTTTCCCGTTGGCAGCACAGTGTTTTCTAGTCAACTATTCAGCGATCGCCCTAGCTGCAAAGTGCGTTGGTTGCTTTTCCACTGTTTCTTTCGGCCAATCGCGATTTAGGGAATATGTGATATGCTGTACTATAGTTTTGTCGATGTTGCTTGTGAAGTCAACATAACTGGTATCTCCAGGAGGATTTTGAAAGATTGAATGAAAATTTCTTGGCACGAAAAGAAGAAAATGTAGGATTTTGAATTGTCTGAAGCAAAGTAAGAGAAACGGCTCCTAAAGAAAACCCTTTCACTTACGAGTTCTGTTGAGTGTCCAGACTCATATTAGTGGTAAGTAAGCCTAATTATTTTGACCTTTTATTGATTGTCACAATATTCTGCAGGGATGCATTCGTAAAGATTTACTCTTTCTCATAGTGCACTAGGTTCCTGTTAGCGATGAAAACTGTGACTCAGAAACCTTTCATAAGCCAACAGATTATCCCGGTATCACGAGAGGAGTTGCGCCGATGTACCAAAAGATACTTTGCAGACATCATAACAGCCCTGTCAAAAGAATGGCGTCCCGACATGAAGCGGAAGTTTGCAGCATTCTATGCACATCGTGAAGAAATCAGTGTCCAACCTGACGGAATACTGTGCCGCAACGTTCGGCGCGTTACAGTTTCAGGACATTCGCGATCAATCAAATTTGAAAGATGACGTCAATGACACATCATTGGTGGATCGTGCCAGCCAATCCAAGACAATGCAGACAGAAGCAGAATTATGCTAGCAGTACTGCAATCCGATATGTGAAGACCTAGACAACCAATAATCTTCTTTTGTACATATTATTTAATCGCCCTCATTTGTTATAGTAAACGAAATACTACTTACTACCATTCCTGTGGCCTTCTCGCGTCTCGTTCTCATGGGACATTGGGAACCCGTGCCATTGTGGTCCAGTGCTTCTGAGATCCAGTCCATAATAGCTGATTATTGATTCGGATCCTGTGATTCATCTTGCGTGGTTGGCGTTCCAAATTCCGTGCGTGTAACTACTACTACTACAATAATTACAGGAGTCCCCTGTGTGTTTCTGGGTTATAGCCGAATATGTGTTTGCGAAACCTATGGACAGCTCAGTGCTACACCGTTCCCGGTAAACAATGCTCACCGTACTTTTCCCTGGGCGAGGGTGAAAGTGAGCTGATCGGTATACTCAGTGGAAGAAACCAATTACTCTTTGATATTAGTCATCAATTTTGCATGCTCTCATTCAGCTTTAAAACGCACATTTATGTGATCATGTCTAATGATGAAACACGGGAGTTCAAATGATTCATTTGAACAAGGTGGTGGATAAGTATCCCAATATCAAACGGGCATTTGAATGTGAATTGGAATCCAAACTTCCATTTTCTTACCACTCAATCGATTGTCAGACAGGAAACTTCAAATATCTATGTATCGGAATCCTACACAGAAAGGACAGTATCTGCACTTCCAACTATTTTACTGATAGGGTACAAACTACTCGATTGGGGAAGGTCACATGAAAACCGTTAGTCAACAACTCCGGGGTTCTTCAATGAGCTGTGTCATCCCCATACTTATTTTCCACCTATATTTGTGAGATTCCGTGTTTCTCCGCACGAATTTTTAAATATGCAGATGACATCGTGTTGTGCCAGTCCACTTCTTCTTACTCTGATCTAAGCTCTTTCACCGACAATCTTGATCAAATTCAGACATTCTCCTCCTCATCGGGGCTAACCCTGAACTCCAGTAAATGTGTTGGGTGTTTATATAATTTTGCTCGCTCCCCATATCCGACAGACCCCACAGTGATTAAGAACAATCTTTTATCCAGGATGAACTCTGTCAAATATCTTGGTGTAACCATAGATAGCGATCTTCATTGGTCAACCCACATCCACAACTGCGTTGGTGCCTATTATTTCAAATACGAAAGCTCAGGCAGTTTCGTGCATCCCAGTCAGTTATTTCTGTCTTTGTTTATCGGTGTGTTTTCTCATCTTCCTCAACTGTTCTCCAGTCATTTTTCCTGGTTTTCTCAAACAGAATTTTAAAGTCTTACGCCGCAGTCCACACACTTAGTCGTGTCTCTTCTATTCCTGGGAATGAGTTACCTTTAAAGATTTCAGAGTATCATGTTATTTCCTGTGTGAAATTTACTGAAAGGATTCTCACAGATCCTGACCACCCATTGCACGCAGACACGATGTCGTTCCCATCATTCAACATGCTCCCAATTCCGCGAAATTTCACCTCGAATTAACGTTTACCGCAATTCACCCATACCGTATCTTGCTCGACTAGTGTTAAACAGAGAGCAGACAATAAGTGAAATTGTCACAAACTTTGATTATGAAATATCCTCATGAATGTAAAAAGAATTTCATAAATTGTTACGTACATTATGACGGTTAGCGTGTACGATTTTTTAATTGAAATGTGAGCATCCAGTGCTTACGAAAGTTATACACAATACGACTACAAATGTGTTTTAAGGCAGCAACAGCGTGTTGATCCTTTTCAAGCTACCTTTGATGATGCGCCTTCAAGAAGCACTGCGTTTGAGCGGTTGGCGGATTTCAAGCGTGACAGGCGGTCCCTAAATGATGAAACAAGGTGTGACTAACCTGTGAAGGCCACCACAGTGGACAACGTTGCTGCTGTGCACGTGGTGGTGGAGGAGGATGCGTGGTTGACAGTGGCACAGCTGGCGAAAACTATCGGAATCAATCCGCATCATCCTAAGTGATAAGCACGGTCTCAAAAAGGTTTGCGGACGATGTGTACTCCATCAGCTCGATGAGGGAGAGAAGGCAGTTCGGGTGAATTGGTACCATACCATTCTCCCGGGTTGATGGTGGACGTTTCCACGCAATTCGGGAGATCATCAGTGGTGATGAGACATGGATGAACAGTTTCGACCTAGAGGCATAGCAAATATCGGCTCAGTGGATACCGGCTGGGGAGGGGGGGACGCCTCTCCGGAAATTCCGACGCGAGTACAGGAGGGCGAGGCACAGGGTGGCTGTGTTCTTGGCCAAAAACAGTCGTGTGTATTGCTCGTACAGCAAAGCACAGCCATCGCAGACTTGCACACCACCTATCTTCCGAAAGTGTTGAAAGCTGTTACCAGGCGTCGTCCAAGGAATTGAGCACGAGGAACCTGTCTACATTACGACAACGCACATGCACACAGGTCCCATGTCGTCGGCGACTTTCTGGCTAGAGAACGCATCCAGGAGGTTGGTCACCCAATCTGCAGTCCAGACTTGGCTCCGTGTGGCTATTTTGTGTTCCCAAATGTCAAGTGCATGATGCGTAGAATTCAATGAGAGTCACCAACACCTGCAAGGGAGGCTTATCTTGAACTAGTCGAGAAAATTTTGTGCTTATGTGACAAAACGTTTGCTCATCCGGACGAGACGTAAGCACTGGATCACGCTGGTACTTGCACGACAGTACCCCACGTAAACGAGACGCGAGGAAAAGGTCACAGGAACAGCAGTTCGTTTATTAAGAGAAATCAGGGGGATTATATAATATGTACTAAACAAATTTGTTGGTCATCCAAGCCTCTGCTAATCACGTGCTAGTATTTCTGGTTTTGTTCAGCTTTTGCCTGGGCCGCACGGTTTCTGATTGGTTGGTACAATTGGCCTATTCTTTGTAATCTAGAAGCTGTTACACTTAGGAGCTTTGCGGACGTCATCTGGGAAGTTTGATCCATTACAGTCGTCCGAAAACTGTAACGTGTCGCTCCGTGGTATACGTCATCTCGTAGGCTAGGATCACCACAATCAACCT
>UZAN01054519.1:0-11271 GCA_900618425.1 Echinostoma caproni | reverse complement strand
TCACTTACCTTATATGCATTATGAGGTTGGCAACAGTCAGTGGAGTTTGCCTCACTCTATTACGCTGCACGTTGATGATGATGAATATTGCTAGTTGTGAATGATATACCGTAGACAAACAATGATGATTGACATTGCGGAGTGTGGTGCTCCGTGAGATACAGCAAATAGTTGTACTAAACGCGTGGAGCATGTTAGTGTTGACGGGTTATAATATAATGTGAAACGACTGTCATGGGTAATTTCTCGAGTAGTCTGAAACACCCATACATTTCGTATGTTGCAGCTGGCTCACCTTGTCAATCGTATGTGCTTATCGGACCCACAGACGAGGACAATAAAAGAATCTGACAGTTCAAATTTAAACATCAGATCGTAACAGTACATTTACGAGGCTGATTGAAGCTGGTAATTCTTTCACTACCTTTTCGCCCTTCCTCGTGTTTCCGTCATAAACGGTCTCTGTTTCACTATAACAGATGACAAATTTGTGATTGTTGAGTTTTTACCTAGTGAATGTGAGGTTGATATAGATACCATCCTCAGGATCAATAAACAGGAAATAGCGAATGGGGCCCGTGAAATCAGAATACCAGAAAACACATGCTAGCTCACAAACGGGGCTATTTTTCACTCTTAATTTGTGGTCCGGAAATGCGTTCATCGCGAGGTGTAGATGTGTGAAACCTGTGTCCGTTTGTTCTATTGTCCATTGAGGCAATTTTCATTTGAAAGAACTAAAGTATATCGAACAAGTTTGCTTCATTGCTCCATCTATTGGTTAATAGCAGTAAATTTTATAACGGAGGTAGTAGTGTAGAGTGTTTGGGGAATCCATAGTGAGTGTTATTCACAAATATTTCCATCGCATGTGGATGGCATCTCTACTGTTACATTCGGTGGGGTAACTAAATCGTCGTGTTTCAGACGATTTGGCACCCGACGCTCACGCTGCTTCTGGTGTTGGGATTGAGCTAACTGCCAAGGCTGAGCGCTCGCTTCCCTACTGGATTCCAGTCAGTGGCTTTATTGCGCTGCACGTCTGGATAGTTCAGTACGGGTCAACGGCAACAGAACAAGACGTCGATGCTTATTCGTTCTATCGGTGTGTGGACCGACTGACTGCAATACACATGAAATCAAGACTGAATTCTACTAGGATCTTTCTCAGTTATTCTGGTGTTCGATCAACGGACGTCGTAGTAGTCGCCGGAGACTTCAGTGCTCAGTAGGATACCTGGAGTTTTCGGAAAGACTTCTTGGTGGACCACCACATGCAATACCTGCCAACTTTACGGACAACGGAGATTGCCTACGCCAACTTTTCACGAACTTCACAGAGCTGAACCCAAATCGATCACATCACCACTAGTTAGCTGGAGAGATTCAATTCAACACCGCCGCTCTCACTGGTCAACACCTATGGATGCGAACCACGTTTGGTTACGAGTCAACTTCTCACTAAACCTGGAAAACAACCGCAATGAGGCCACCGGCACGGATACCCTCGATATAACGACAGCGGTAGTTGCAAGTCGGCCTTTGAAACGAAGCTCTCCAATCACCTGTCCGTTCAATTACCTGCCGAAAATCTCAATAAGCACTGGAAACAAATCAAGGAAGCTATGCAAATATCGATAAAAGCATTAGCGGACTCTACCGCAGGCTCAAAACACAAACGATGGATCTCTACTGCCCTGTTGGATGCCCGCAGAACCCTCTCTCACGATGCAACATAAGACAGCTCGTAAATTCCGTAAACGCCAGCTCATCAAGATTGTGAGGAATGACCGCGATGAGTGGTGGGTAGAAACGTGTAGAGAAATAGGGGAAATCGCGGTTGCTGGTAATAGTCGCATTATTTTCCGTCTAATTCGGAATACGGGCCCCGGGAAAACAAGGGCAAGTGAGAATTAAGGGACCCAATGGAATACTGGTTTGTCATCTATGGGTTTCGATCGATGGGCTAAACATTTCCATGCTCAGTTCAGTTGGTCCCCATCGGCATCAAACCTATCATCCCGCACTTTGACTGAATAAATACTCTCAGTTGATACCAGTCCTCCATCTGAAATGAATTTTTCCCGGAAAATAAGTTATCTCCAAAGGCATTAGTCCTCCGACCCAGATGAGCTGTCACCATCGGCGTTTGAGGATGGAGGCTCAACTTTAGTCTTGGGGTTAACGAAACTCCTGGCCTCAATGTCGGATAGGTATCAGGTTCCAACTGAATAGTTTGAATCGGTCGTCTTACCGATTTACACTTGTGGAAACCGCAAAAGGAATTAGTTTAACCAACATTGTCTCTAAACCTCTCGCTGGCACCCTACTCCGTCGATTGTCTGCCACACATGAATAGTATACGCGTAAGAATCAGGCTAGTTTTAGCCCAGATTGAGTTTATATGGACCATATTTTCACTCTTCGCTAAACTCTGGAGCACCAACATTCTTTTTGTAGACCCACCATTGCTATCTTCCCCGATCTTTAACCCTCTTCGGGCTTCTATTCAGTCAAACGCCGCCTTCCCCTAAAGGGTGTCTCCGAAAAGTGTATTTCAACACTGTTATCCCTTTATAGTAATATAGTCCGAGCTTACGGCACTTTTTCGCCCGAGTTCGTCACAGAAAGTCGTGTTCCTCTCCTTTTCTATCTAACTTTGTCATAGATTTGATTATGAAAACAGCCCTATCTTCTTGCTAGGATTGCGGCATAGATTTTATCCCAGGTCGTCGACTGTCTGATCTGAAGTATGCAGACAACATTTTACCGCTTAGTGAAGATCAGGCAATTCGCAAGCTTTTCTGAATGGTCTGGGTGCTAGTGTAGCATGTGTTTTGCACCGTCGAAGTGTAAAATGTTGCTACAATATTGGGTTTTTCCAGCAACCACCTCACTCTAACTGGGGAAGTAATAGACCAAGTGGACAAGTTTTGTTTTTTTGGGCAGCTATGTCTCACCGGGAGGACGCATCACGGATGAAGTGTCAGCTCGCTTACACAACCCTCGATTGGCATTTGCCAACTCGAAACATCTGTGGCACCGCCGCGCCATCCGGCTATCTTGTAATGGTCGAGTATATGCTGCAGCAGCTAGGCCAGTGGTGTTATACGGACCAGAGATTTGTTCATTCAGAAAACAGGATAAAGACAGACTGCCAGTTTTTGAATACCGCCGTCTACGCAGCGTGGTACAAATCTGGTGGGGCAACCGGGCGAAAAATTATTGAGTTTAGAGACAAAGCTTTAGATAACCGTAGTCACCCACTGGAGCAAGTTATCGACCTCCATAACTTACTTTGTTCAGATCTTGTTTTACGCATATGACCAAGTAGATTGCCACGCTGAACGATTTTTGCCGAGTCAGGTAATGGGTGGAAAAAGGCAATGGTGGTGGTGGTGGTGGCACGAGGACACGAAAACCATAGCCAGGAGATTCGGTCATACAGGTCACGTTAATCGCCCTGAATAGGGACCTCGGGATCACTGTATTCAATGATTGAAGACTGCGTGATATGACTGAGTGTCGTAAACATTGGTGTTCTTGCATGTTCTCAATTTCTTTGCAACCCTAATCCACTGAAATTCTCCATTTTCTCTTCGACTTTACTTTAAACTTTCCTAGATTTCTACTGCTTCATTCAAGTGGGCAACCAAGACCGGCTCACGAAAGTGATTGAATGATAGTCGTAAAAACTGAAACTGACTTCATTGTACAAGAGGATGTACACTCATGTTGCCCTTTTACACTTTCACGTGGTAACCGTTGTTTTATTCAATTGTACAATTAAAGCTGGCACACTCCTAGTAAACAGCGCTTCAGCCAGAAAGTCGTGCAGGTAGATCCTTGCTCCCGCCCTCTCCCAATTCATCCAAAATTATGTTAGTCGGATGAATTTCCGGATCACATCGCGTGTGTTATTACTCTGATTTCGCTTATTTGTTTTATATTTTCGTTCACCTTCATGGGTCATAAAGATTAATTGCTCCTTCACTTTGTAACTCTCTGTGACTTCAAATTGAAAGAGAAATGCCTACGTTGTGCATTATCTTATTTGCTTCCCCCCACTTCTTATTTGATATGAGACAGCTGTGAATTTGCAGCGGCTAAATAATCCACAATCTTCCCGGGATAAACTACTGATTTGGAGCAATAGCCAATGGCAGGACTCTGATGCCACTGCGTTACGTTTGATTTTTTCATTACTCGTCTATTTTCATTACTCCCCGTCTCTCCCGAAGGAACATTTTACACATAACACGCATTCGTCGTCTAAGAAAGAAACAATCGCGGTCTCTAATACTCGGTTATTCTCAGCTTGGCCATTTTCCTCTCTGTCCAAACTGTGTCTGTTCCGGCTCATTCGAGTCTCCTGCACGACCGACACGGATCCATTCATCATACGACAGACTCGTATTCTGTTCAACAGACTTACCCGCGCAGTCATCAGTTTGGATGCGGATTTATATCTGCTCGCCACGGAACGTGTTTTTGGTGCTGTCTCGGAAGACGCCAAGCTGAAACATCTGTCCACGAACGCTGTAACTGATGTTCCGCATCCATTGTGGTTTTGGTGGCATCATTTGGTCACCAAAGCATTGCAACCACAATCTTGGGAATCTTGGCTCGTTGCAAAACCTGTGTCAACCTGTGGTATGTTGTACCGTCTTTTTATTGTTTGCTATATGTCCTCTCCCTCGAATCCTTCAGGGTGATTTCGTCGTCCCCATCATATACTTCGCGGTGTAATTTGCTGTGTTTTCATACTTCCTGTATGTCACAGCGAATTGCGTTCTTTGCACATTCTAACCGTTTGATACCTGCTGAGTATCCATCTCTAATTATCTTATACTAGTTGCCTACTGCTTCGGTGCGATGAATGCCTATTGAGACCTCTTGCATTTCCTGTAGTTTCATTAAATTACACCTAAATGCTAAGCAGTAGTCCTGCAGGCTCAGTTTTCAGGTGACACACTCATTTGCCTCGCATTTACGTACGAAGGTTTCGATTGCTGTCTTTTCGTTGCCGATTTGGATGAAGAAGTGGAAAGCTCAGAGCAGTATCAAGGTAAAGATATCTATTCATGTCGACTAAAGTTGTAAAAGAATGGAGCAGTTAGACTAGTGCCACTGTTTACAACACTCAGATATATCACTCCGTGTCTCATCGGTTATGAGGATCTCGAGATCCTCTTCCAGGAGGCCTGACGCTACCTATTTGGCTCAGTCTTCTAGTGAGAGCTTTCAAAAACTCGTTTTCGGGTCTTGGTTTGACCACGCCTGACTTTTGCGACCCCCACTACCTACCTCGACAAACATTGCACACTGTGACAATCTATTCGGTAATCCGCTTAACGCATACTTCAGCCAACGTAATTTATGGAGATCGATCATTTTCTCTAGTGCTTAACCGCAATTTCCGGGATTGCTCCTAAACGCCTCATTAGTTGTCCGGTTGTTCTACCAGACTCGCACACTGGGGTCCTCGTACACCGATTTCTGCCATAGGTGTCACAGCTTGACAAACACCAACCGAGCCTATTCTATGCGTGTTTCAGAGAAACAGTTTACGTCTAGGTGAAAAAATCCTAGGTTCTGCTTAATGCAATTTATCGACCGATTTTATCTAACGTACGAACATTAAATGCGGCTATGTGAAAAAGAGGTTTGAACTTCCTGAATCCATTCACTTTTGATTGGTTGGTCTTATTAGTTGAATTATGAATGATATCCTCTGATTGGCCTAAAAAAGAGGATCTCCTGTGATTTGCACGAGAAAGAAAACTAAATAGACAAAACAGAGCGTTACCTAAAATTGTTCGTGAGACTTCACGGCAGGATATACTTCGCGGTAATCGACATCAATGAATCGCTTTTTCTTAAGAAACTTTGACAAGAGCCTTTAACTCAAAAGCCTGAATTATCAGGCATTGGGGCGTAGATCAAACATGGGGGTCACGACCGAGACACCTGCGTCGGAGCTTCTAGAGATGTGTCACACATAGTTTAGTGGTTTAGTGGTTTGTTTGCTGAAGAGTTGATTGTTGGTCGACGGGATAGCATTTTATTGGGGGTTATCCAGTTTCGGCAGTGGGTTGCTAACCAATGAAGTATTACCACTTCCCCCACCTTCGCGCGGAAGCTTCAGGTGTCCCACGCCTACGTCCATCTTGCATGGAATTTTCGACCGATCACCTTCTGTTTCCCATGTTTGTCAGCTAGAGTGAACTCTCCATGGGTGAAAGTGGTTGGTTGAAAGAGGCCACAAGGAGTATCATCTCGTGACCTTGTCAGGAAGCCTCTAATGATTTACCTTTCTGGGGTGATTGGTTATACGGCTGTGAGAGGCCATCCTATATGGCTCACCGTCTCATGGAGACACCACGTTAAGTTGGACTTTTGTCATAATCGAATTCTACAAGCTCTTGCACCTTAACGTTGTGTGATTTTTTAAGTATTTGGAACTTTCAGTCGGTGTAAACCGTTGCTTATGCTCGGGTGGGTATATCGCAGAGTAATCTGAAAACAAGTAACCGGTAAAACGCACTCCATCCGTAACATACTAAACACACAACTGATAGGCTTGGGGTCAGTCATATGCATTAAAGGTTTTTAAATCAACTGAGCCGTGCTGTTGTCTCGTTTCGTATTCCGAACTCCTGTTGCTAATTTACCTATTACAGTCACTTGTAACTGTCTATTTTCTCCTAAGTTTGTTTAACACTTCGGTTCTCAAATTGGATAACCATGTAGGATAGAGTCTATGTTTACCCAACTTAGTGTTCATCGCATCCAATTATGGTTGGTGACTACATCGTAAGAGGGAAATTTGACAGGGAACTGCCTGCTGGTCGACTTATTTGCATGGGACACTCCAGGCTCTTAATTCAGTGTTATACCAGATAACGCTGATTTTCGGTTTAATGGTAGATTGATTACATCTTGATATATTGTCCATAAACACTTAACTCTTCTTCTTTATTCGCTTTTTATGCGAAATGAAACCGGTGAATGGATGACAAAAATTACGATTGAATTTACGCTTGTTTATGTCGATTACATCTGCCTGGATTCCATTCCCTGTTTCAAATTCCTTTGTCCTAGAAAATATACACATATACACATATACACACAGGTCAATTATTTGGTCCTGCCGTTAAATAATGCTTTGTTATTAAATACATCATATACGTTACGAACGAGACCGGAACTGTGGATTTTCTGTCCGTTTCATTGATGCCTATCCGTCGACCAGTATGATAATGGATTCTGGGGGTATTTGATCGACAACTGTTATAGTTGCAGAGAATTAGAATTATTTATTTATGCAACGTAGTCGCACAATACCCAAACGATTCGACTGTTTGTGAGACCGTGCCTGTTACTCTCTTATTTTAAACGCTTTGCTTCCCTGTTCAATCTTTTCTCTTTAAAGCCCCATTACAGGGATCCAATTTTAATGTACCTTCAAAACAAGACGAGTTTTCGGCTCAAGCCATGCCTACCACAGATGATGTATCTGAAAAGACCACTACGCAACCCGAGATCCGTTTTTCAACTCAAGAAGTGACTGCTTTGATTCCTTGTGAAGGGGCTGGAGTGCAACCAGTAGTGGACTGGACACGCTTGGCGGTCGGAGAAATGACCACCACAGAAATGGAAGTTATGGCTCGTTTCGAAGCCGACGTGTCCAGACGTGTCAGCGGAACCGTGGATCCGGTGAGTGCAATGTCGCAATCGGAGTTGGAAGATGAAGAGATTACGGATCGACAACCGCGTGATGAGATAGATATCCTCAGTTCACGTCACCTGGTGATAAATAGAAGCATGAACATGACTTCTAGCCCGGTTGGTGATACCATATGTGTGGAGGCAGAGATATGCAACCAATCTTCGTGTCCCATAGAACTTGATAACCCACAACCCCCATCTTCACATATCATCAATACGATGGAGTCTGGTTCAGGTTTAGTAGAAACTTCGGGTACGTTTGTTTAGAATCAAGCCTTGTATGCACGTTCGACCCATACTTCGTGTTGTTGAATACCCTTACTGATGTTGTACTACGATTCACACTACAAAAGGTGGTATGCTATCCCATTTCTCATGTTTTGAAATGTTTCCTTCGAGGAATGATGTTCGTGACGGACCGATAGAAACATCGATTTTAGCTAATCAGGGTAGAAAACGGGTAAATTCTTGTAATCGTCATTTGTTTAATAATTGAGTATCACATTTATGTACACAACCCGGAAAGTTGGAAAACCAAAAGACAGTTCTCTCCCAACACCGACTGGGCATATTTAGTTTGTGCATGCAATCTAGGAATCGGCCTCAATATGTGGATTGGAGTCAGTAATCAAAGAATATAGGAGTAAATTGTGATAATCTTCATCATTACCCAGGTTTGATCGTTAACTGTATTCCAATCTGCAAACAAAATGGCAAGCCCTGCTGGTTGCACTACCATCACGATTCATTGCTTTTTTTAGTCATTCCGATCGAACGCGTTTTTTTCTTATATCTCTACATAGTTACCGTAGTTATTACAGTAAACACCTGAGTGGGATAAAAATGAATGTTCCACTGGTCTCCCATGTGTGAAAAATAAGCAAAATTAAAGGCTTTGAAAAGCATGAGCCCACCGGGAAAGAATAACGCCTCCGTTTATCGATTTTTGTAATTCATAATATTACCCTAACCTAAATTTTTATAGTGATTTCTGCAAACCTGCGTCGATGGATCTTGCGGAGGCCGAATGTGTGTCGCTAAACTTTACCAAGTTGTTCATAAACGTGACTGTTCCTGGGAGAGGTTGGGACAATGTATCATACGTTCAGAACGCGGATGTCTTAAGATCGCCTTTCACATATGTTGTTGTCGACTACTTTTTTGGTAGGCTTGTGTTGTGGATACTCAAAGACCGTCATTAAAAATGATACCCAACCAGCAAGCACTTCGCAAACGCGAACGTGCCACAGCTGTCTCCCGTCATATTACTGTTTCTTTATTGTGAATTCATTGTAGGGTGTTTTTTTATGTCTGCCTCTGTTTCACGGGACCTACGCAACGTCACGGGAACTAGCAGTATACAGGTATTTATCTGACTTTTGTAATTCCAAACATTCTGGCTTAAACCGACAAAAATATATTTCCTCTGGCATAATATGTTACAAAGATTATTATGCCTAATGTGTTTGGCACGTAATCTCAACTAACTCGCATGTGCGGCTATCCTAACACACTCGCCGGGCGACTGGTATCCGAAGAATGACGGTTAAGTTTTATCCGTCCATTAAACTGCATCTCCAGTGCTTTTGCGGATGTCTTCGCACCGAACTATTATGCATGGGTCTAAAAGACTATCAAACTAATGCGGTGTGGAATTGTGTATTGAGGGAATAAACGAAGCAGAATAAGAACAGAGCTCTCTTTAACCGAAGATAATTTTCACCAGACACTTGGACCCAACACGGTGGCATCCACGGTACGGCGTTGATGTGAGAAAAACCCAACTACACACCTATCTGTCGGAATATCGCTCTGAACGAACTCTAGTGGCTCACTGAGGTGCACAGCACTAAGCCATCGATCTGGCTTCTTTATTGCCTTGCTCTATAGTAGGAAACTGACTGTACAGAATGAGGCGCGTGTGACATGGATTTTTGCAATTTTCCCTATCTAATCTGTCTTTTTCATCTAATTCAGTGAAGCGATTTTCTTCCATTCAGTCTGTTGTCTCTCCATGCATCACTTGTTATACCATATTTCTCATAATGTCAATTACCTTGATGGTTTTCGCAGTGTGACGGTACAAAATCATTCCACTTCAGGGGCAGGCTGTTGGCGGTAAAACTAAATCAAAATATATGCATGTGGAGGTCTTCTCACGTGGTTTTCATTCATCTTATCTGTTCTTCAACCCAGGCTGTGATAATGGGGTCTCCCCTCGCTGCCCGCTGTCATACAAACAAGACGAACATCATCCTGACGGTACCAAGCAACAAGATTTGGCATTAAGTGTAATCCGCTGTCTGGATCGGGCGTGGTCTATGTGCTGTGAACCGCTGACACAGTTACGACTGCGTAGTCTGGGCCGAGTTCGAAAGTCGACCTCTTCATTTTGTTCACCTACACGCAACTGTTATGCCTGCGAACATTCGGGAGATCACGGAGACAGCTCACTATCGGATGACCTCAGAGACGAATTTAATCTAGCCCAGTTTCGTTTAAGCCCGCAGTTGATTGGCCTGCTCAAACCACCGTTGTGGTTGATCAACAGTTTGATGACACATCCCTGTGTTCGTATGCGCGAAGCGGTTAGTATTAATCCTCCTTTTTCAAGTTTTGGGTTTCTTTGTTGTTGCTTATATCGGTCATATGCTTTATTCATTGTTACATCAGCTATGGTATCATGAATATCCATGCGGTTTACGTCCCATTCCAATTTAAAGCATCCTTCATGACCTGCTTCTTTCTGTCATATATATATATACCATAATAAGTAGTATATGCTTGACTAGACAAAATTCCCCTGGAAGCACACCACCGGTTTCGCGGTCCTTGTCGATTGTCAGGCATGCGTATCCGGCAATCTTGTGCCAGTTCATTGATATATTTGTACCCGGGAAGTGTATTTTCCCCACAATAACCTTGTTTGCAACACCGAGTCATTTTTGGTTAGACAGCTCTTTCAGAGCTAGTCCATTGTGAGGAAAATATTCTTTCTGAGTACAACTGTCAAAAGATTACCGGATACAAATGGCTGAAGGGCGGCAAGGATCGCGAAACCGAACATATCATAGCGAGTAACCTCGGTTGCTAAGCGATTCAACGACTCTTGAATAGTTGATCCATTGGCACCGAGTAATGGCATTATCATCCTATACTCTAGGTCTACTACTCCGTCTCCAAGAAGAAGCTCAACACCTGTATTCGTTACGTTCTGTAAGGCGTTTTGTAGAACATCATCTATGGCCAAGTTGAAGAAAAACGGAGATATGGAGCGACCTTGTCGTACCCCACTGGTGACAGAAAATGAGGATGAAAGTTCACCATATGCGCTTATCTTCCCCCAAGGTCTGACGGTAGAGTGCTTTCAGAAGCAGAACATGCTTCTCGGGTTTTTCTTATCTCCGCAAACTGTTCCACAGTGCGGGGCAATCGATGGAGTCAAATGCCACTGTTAAACACGACGATAGTTTGTCGTCTGTATCTTTGGAGGTGTTATAGTAGCTGACGGAAAGTGAAGATTTGATCTATGCAACCACG
>UZAN01054517.1:0-12832 GCA_900618425.1 Echinostoma caproni | reverse complement strand
CCCAGCACATTTCTGTTTTTCTGTTTTTGAACTGATTGGGTTATTGTGTACGCTCGATCGATCGATTGCTCACTCAATCGCTGTGAGTTTTGAGAGACAAAAATCATGAAAGTTCTTATCCTGTCTATATTACTTTCACTTGTATGGATTCGGTGGATTATTTATTATTATAGCTAGAGCCATAAACATAACTATGCAATATCTTCTATAACTCTTGCAAATGAGACGTGAGCTGAAAAGTTAGGAAACACTGGACATCTGTCCCTACCTGGTTGGGTCTCATCAGCTGTGCGAATCCCTCGACCCTACTAGGGCTCGAACCCAGGACCTAACATAAGCATACTACCCCCCACCACACGCACACATTGTTTGCTGATATTACATAGTACTTAGTATTGGCCAATTTGACTATTAGTATTATCAATATTGTGTACTATTATTGGAAGGTCAGTTATTATTATTATTATTAATATTAATAATTCTTGGCTGTTTTCAAGAGGTGTTTCGCGTCGTACATTTTTTCTGAGCGGTTTTTTCACATCCACAGCTGATCCTCAGTTGTCAATGCCTAAATCACTAATCGGTCTCCCTTCGCCCCGAATTGTAAATCACTGAATCTTCACCCTCCTCGTTTTTCGCACAACCTATATAGTTCTGTTATTTATAATAAATTTTAAAAAGTTCACGCCCACACCCGCATACATATTTGAGACATTCCGTAACTATATCATCCGAACCCAATTAGTTTCGAACGCAGTATCCCTGTACCGGATTGGTGTTCGATGATAGAATGAATCTCAGACACCGAATCCCGCCGAATCCGCGACAGAACACAAGGCTGGCCGAGCATCCACACTTGAACGGATAGATACAATTAGCTTTCAAACTGAACACGAGTTTGAAGATTATCGACCTTTCTTGGTGGAATCTGGATCTTCATCCCCATAGAATATCATGTTGTGTTTGTGTAAATTCTATTTGCAAACGCGTGTTCTGTTCGAACACTTTTATCATCAGTTAAAATATACAATTAGATTTGGCGTGGGGAGACAGCGGTTATTTCATCGATGGTATTGGCAACCGGGTGATGTTAAAAACAACGATGAGATCAACGATAGAACAACAATGGTCCGTGACTGTAATCAGGCAGTTAAACGAAATCGTCAGGCTGAGGTGCAAGATTGCTATGCAGCGCACCAGAATTGAGTTCTTTTTGAAATTCATCGAGCATAATCGTTATCCAATTTCTTGTTGTGTCGCGAAAACATTCGTCCAACTTCCGAGAATTTAAAACGATATGCCAAGTGGCACATTGAGAAATGCAACGACAGACTTAAGGAATTGTTATCAATTGTCTCTAAAGCACCAAATGTTGTTGACCAGTTGAATCTTGTGTGCTCTATCAAATTCAGGAACTTCTGTTCGGATTGTATTCTTTTGAACTGAATTCACTGGGAAATTTACTGGTGGTGGCGCAGTGGTTTAGTGGCTGTCACCGGCGTGCTTTGGACCCTGTGGTCTGAGGTTCGAGCCCCGCCACCGCCACCCGACTTTGGTGGTAGGCAACTCTGCTGTCGTCCGGTTCAATACCACACCTAGCTTATCGGGGCCTTATGTGGTTCGCCACTCCAAGTTCCGGGGCTTAAGTTGCCATTTCAACCACTGAACAGCAGGTCCTCGTGACTATGGGGTTTACCCCGTCTGCTGTTCATCACACCTAGGTGTGTAATAAAAAAAGAATAGTATCATCCTTCCTCAAAGACCTGTGCAAATTTGTGTATATCTTCGTGTAAGCTCAGTCGTCTACAACTTAAATCATTATCATGTGGTCTTAACTACCGGGTTCCGCCACAGAAGTGTAATCCTGTAGATTTCCAAGCGAAGATGGAAGCCTTATTTGATAATTTCTCAACCCTGCAAGCGACAAATGAGGATACCCTTGGCTAGTTCAAAGTAAAATTAGTGGACATGGAACACCAGTATCAATCGAAATCAATGCGGCAACACGGCAACTACTGCCTGAAGCCCACTTAGGGGCACTGAAGAAACTGAAAATTGAATGACGATGTGGTTGTCCTGAGTCCAGATAAAGGATCCGGTTTGGTTCTAATGGATAAGGTTTGTTGTAAAGAAAAAAATGTTCCCTATTCTGAATGATGACAGAACAGTCAGAGTGAATAGGACAACCGATGATCCGCGAGAAATGGGGGAAGAAAATCAGTATCGAACTGAAAACGTTGATGCAAGCGGGACTGATTCGAGAATCCACGGTGAAACAACCACATCCGAGAGGGAGTCAAACGCCACAAATTTAGGGTTTGCCAAACCTACACAAAGAAGGCATTCCACTGTGACCCAATATGTCCATGTGCAACTCGCCATAAAACAAATTAGCCAAGTGGTTAGCAGAAAGGCTAAAAACGGTACGAGACTCTATTTCTCACTATAATGTGAAAGACAGTTTTCAACTGTGCACATTATTGATAGACAGAAACATTCAAAACAAACACATGGTTACTATGGATGTAAATGCGCTTTTTACCTACGTCCCCTTACTGGGGACCATTGTGATTATTCGTCCAACTATGGAAGGAAAGAGCATCCATGTTGGACTACCAGTGGATGAACTAGAAAGGTTTTTGTTGTTCTGTACCCATAATGTGAGGTTCTCCTTCTTAGGTGAACCATATCAACAGATAGATTGGGTCGCTGTGGGCAGACCTTTGGAGCCCATCCTCGCGGACATTTTTGTGCGGACATCTGGAACATCAATTGACGGACGAAATTAAAAAGCTGAACCTATACTGCCGGTATGTTGATGATATATTTATCATTTGTGATGCAAAGGAAGACGGGGAGAGATTATTTGAACACCTGACTAATCTTCACCCGAACATAACGTTGACATGTAATACCGAAACGCAACACAGCATCGCCTTTTTGCATGCGGAAGTTTCACGTCGAACGGATGAATCAATCAGAAGATCTGTGTACGGAAAGAATACATGGTCCGGACAATATCTCCATTTTACTAGCTTTACTCCAATGGGATATAAAATTGGTCTAGTCCGAACGCTCTTCTACAGAGTGAGTGAGTTTGCACAGCGGACAAGATTATAAAAGTTTTATGATCTAACGGATATCCGAAAGGGCTCATCTTAAAGCACTCCCAACCCAACCATACACGGGAAAAGATACCAGATGCAGATAGGATGACAATGGTCCTGCAACGGCCATTAAAGGGTGACAATATCTGCTGCCTGATTACCAAACGCCTAAAATCGGCCGTTAAGCGGACCTACTACGCAGCTGATCCCATTGTTGTTTTTACAATCGCCCGGTTGCCAGTATCATCGGTGAAAGATCCGCTGTCTCCCCAAGCCAAATCTAATGGTATCTATCAGTTCAAATGTGGATACTCGGCCATCTATATCGTCTGAACGGAGAGGCAATTGGGTTACCGAGTAACCGAACACATCCCGGTCTGGCTTCAGAAAACAGTGAAATATGAGGTCACCAATGATGCGTAAGAAACTCAGTTCGTCGATCACACAACACCTGGTATCATACAGCGTGACTCGTTCAGAATTCTCTACAACACAAACAACACCAAGGTTCTGAAATACGCCGAGGCACTGGTCATTCAAAATTATGATCCCAAACTGTGCAAACAGCGTGAGTGGCTTATCACTGTGGCGCTATCTCGATAATAAATGTGTTTGGTGGGTAATTTTGACCGAAATCTTTTTCCGACCATGATTCTGTTATTTACTGACCACATATTAATGATCACATAAACTGCAATATGTGCACGTGTACAGATGCACGGAACTGATCCAGGGGATACATTGTGCAAACCTGTGTTTTTGGCTTCACTATTCCAATTACTACGAAACAGTTTTCATGTGGAGTGGAGGCAATTGATTACTCTAACAGGGGATGCGGAAAGGTGCAAACTAAATGGCCATTGGGGAGGGGGGAGTGACGTAGCAAGTTCCGATCCGGCGGGCAAAGGATATCAAACTGGGAGGTGATTGGGCACGCACATGAATTGAGGCATTTTGAATAGAGTACAGGTAGGTCTGGTCTATGTAATTTCAATCACACAATAAAGCATCTTACAACCCCTCTTTTTAAATAAAGGAACTCTTTCGGCTGGTCTTTGTTCTCGTAGATTTATTGTGTTCGCCTTCTGTCTACCATAGTACGTTTGAATACCAAATTATTCCACAACCGACCGGTATAATGCATGTAGTTGTGAATTGCATTGATGGTGAATACGCTTTAATCTCCAGGGTTTTTGAGATCTGACACAATAAATTGAACTTGTCTGAACTCTGTTCACTTCCTGGACACTACATTACACCCTATCACTTTGTAATGCTTCAAACGACCGAGTGCCACTTCGAATGGTGCAGCTCTACCTTTGTATACATCCCATACTGTGTTTGAATTATGGTCCGCTATGGCTGATGGTGGCGACAACCCAATATGCTTCTTCCCAACGTATGACGGAACTTGATCCACCTAGATAGCACAACCGAGACCGAAAATCAAAAGTTGGAACGTATCGTACAGCTGGATATCCCCATGAGGAACAGTAGACGTTACGCCTACTTGACCCCTTCGCGCAACTGATCGTCCCTAGGTTATTCAGTCTGCACACAAGGTAGAACAACTTATTCCTGCTTGTTTTACTGTCTTTCAGTAGTCTGGTTTTATTCCCTTCTTGATCACTTTCCATCCGCCCACCCAAGCACGCGGTTGACTGTACGCTTGGGCGGTTTATATTGCACACCACATCATATGACAACTATTCTATGTGTGAGATCAAACCATGGCGCTCATTTTCAANGACGCAGACACTTGTGCTTATAAACATGTATATATATATATATATATATGTATATGAATGTATGCCGGAAGATAGATGGGTGGATGGATAGATAGATACATGGCAAAATAGATACACGCGCATACACATTGTGATCTCTCTCTGTCTCTGTGATGATGATGTAACAGGTAACGAGTATGTACACATTTGGAACAGTGAATCAGAATCTGATATGGAATCCTCTCCAGATGCTTAATGTCTTTTTTATCCACCAGCCGCCGCNGGGGGGCAGACAATGAAAGCGTTCCAAACTCGAAATGCGTATTCGCAGAGCACACACAATACGAGATACCAGTCTCAATGACTGTTTGACCGAATGGACGATTTCGGACCGGAATCACATCGAAGCAAAGTAATAAACGCCCGACGAAATTGCTCATTGAATACAGCATACAAAATCGGATTCAATGCACTGTTCGCATAACCTAACCACGTGACAAACATGCGTAGATGCGGCATGTCCGGACAGTTCTCCTCTCCGCACAGTCCACGAACCAGATACATCAGTGTGAATGGAATCCAGCACAGAATGAATATGAAAATAATGAGACCCATGCGTTTTGTTGCCCGTCGTTCCCGATAATCCGCGCGTGCCAGTTCACGCTCACGATTGTTTGTACTTCCTCCTCCACCACTCGGACATTGGCTTAGCATCACCTGTGTGTCCGATTGTCCCCGTATCTCGGATAGCACAGACGATTCAACGTATCCGGTTGAATTGATCAATTTATCCTGGCCATGGTCTTTGGTCAGGGTTCGATTAATCTTGTGCGGTCCAGTAGCATGATGACCGTTGATTGGTTCAGAATAATGTGGCTTGCGGGGGCTGGTTAATCGCACTATGGATAAGGACAGTCTGGTTCGCATGTGCGACGCGGTTTCCACACGTGTTGTGCTCTCTTTAGCGGTTCGTCCATTCGAAAAAACTTGTTCCGATCCACTGATATTGTGTGAATGATATACCCCACCAGTGTGTCCGGGTAGCATGAAATTCATTTCGCTCGGCAAACCATTTTCTTCCTCGTTGTCTGCATCCTCGTTGTCTGCATCCTCGTGACTGGTCGAGTCCACATCTAGGCCGACCAACGGACTGGGTGGACAGATAGCCAAACGCGGTACTCTCTCTCCGGGATCTGGTGGGCATGAGTTGATACGATTTCGACCGGAATTGGCATTCGAACTATGAATCCATGGATCGTACGTACTGTGTTCGCTGATTTGTTCTGACGAATCTCTACTGAGCGGAGATGCATCTATCCGTACAACCGAAGACTCCATCTGAGTTGATGTGCTGATTCTTGGAACAAAGCTGGAATGGATTGTTTCTGTTGTTTTTGCAGTTGTTTTTGTTGGTGGTGGTGGTGTGGCTGCCGCCGCGGCCACTGCTGCTGACGTTGGACCAGATTGACCGAGTTCGATGCGATTCACCATCGAATCATAACATTCAAATCTTGCACCACCGTTCACCGGCTCGCTCAGGCCATGAGTTACTTCGTTCGGAAACTGGCTTGCACACAGACAACTCGACTCAGCGTCCGATTTCACTGTTGTGTCCTGAACCGATCGCACACGAGCCCGATGATTCTGACGTAACAAACGTCCACGAGCTCGAAGCACGATAAATATTTTCAAATACAATCCAATCATAATAATTAGGGGGATGATAAACGAGCCCATTGCCGAGTAGACCACATAATGCGGCTCGGTGAATAGAACACAATCGTATCGTCCCGTTTGTGGATCGTACACATGTGTTTTAGTCGATGGTTTCACTGTTCGATTGGGATAGTGTGTCCCGTTTGATGGGGTGAACAATTTCTCATCAATCTCCTTGCTTCCCCATCCCAATAGGCCAGGTAAACAAATCAAACCGGATAGAATCCAAACGATCACAATATAGACTAGCACTCGTTTCTGATTCTGATTACTCCGGTACCAGATTGGAAATGTGGTGGCTGTGAACCGATCGAATGCAATCGCAACCAGACTCCAAATCGATGCGGTACAGTAGAACACATCCACAGCAAGCCAAATATCGCACAGACAAGCACCGAATAGCCAATGCCCGGTCGCATCGTTCACCGCGGACAAGGGCAGGATGGTGAGCGCGAGGAGGAAATCACTGAGGGCCAAATTTCCGATCAGTACATTGGACATAGAACGTAGCCGGGTGAAACGGATCAACGCGGCAAACACGAGTCCATTGCCCACAATCGTAATCACAATCAACAGGAACAGAGTGATAATGACGATGACAAATAGCCACGTGTCATATGTGAGACTGAGAGAATCGGATATGGGACCACGTTCGCTCATTCTTCCCGCGGGCAGAATGAACCCAGTAGCCGACGGTCGTGGGACAGGGACAGTACTGGTCCGCTAACCTCACTGGCTGATAGATCACATTTGGTTGCCCTGTGTGCGATGCGTGACTAGGTGCAAATTGTCACCGAGAGTTCACAAACAGCAAAGTACGTTCCGAGATGTGGGTCATACAAACAATGACCGGATGAACTTTCCTGATCACTGGGGCTTTCCCAAACCGATCTGTATGGGATAAACACGGGTTGAGATTACGCCAACCTTTCTTGCATTTCAACAGCCAATCAGAACGCTCCGCTAGTCGACCAATGAAATCTGAGTGATAAATAACCACATCGCTTATTTTATGGTGTATGTTAACTATTGCAAAAACTGTCTCTCCTGGTTGGTTTGATAACAACGTTGCAATGAGAAAAAGAAAACACAACGTGTATATGCTTTCACGAACTTAGTGATATTTAACATTCTGTTGCATAACTCGTGCAAATATCAGTGCAAGTGACGGAAGAAAAAACAACAACAGCAGATCATCCCAGTCGTCGCATTCAGAGTTAAGTCAAGTCAAGTATTCGCTTTATACACCCCCAAAAGGTGGATGGATATTCAGCAGCCACATAGCCAACCAACAATTATCGAACACAATTATAGCAGAACTGTGGTAAACAAGGAGAAAAGAAAACCTAATTTACGATATGAGTGAGTTAATTTCCGAAGCGATGCGTTCTGGGCTATCAATAAATCAGGCAAGATAAGGCACCACAGAAGACCGGTAGACGGTCGTACGAGCAAATATACAATTATATCGGGACCGGGTGGAAGAGGAGGACATAAACTTGATAAGATCTCCATATAACGGATGTAAAGCGTTGTTTATGATTTTTGTTGATAACGAAGAGTATAACTTTGCATGTTGTAAAATGATGAAGTGATGGATATTTCCACGGGAAATCCCGCTACTTCTTAATAAATGTGTTAATGATCTGGAAAGCAATTTAAAGTCCTTCTTGAGCATCCCTGGAAGGTTTACGGGAGACCCGTACAAACATAGGGGCAAGACACAGGCACAAAGAAAACGTTTTCATCAAGAAGCGAGGGACGGATAGTGTTTTTCGACATAAGGCATAAAGTGATAATTTCCTGACCTTTCCAAATACAGAAATAACTTGGTCAGACCAGCATAAATTTCGGCTTATTAACACACCAAGATACCTAACATTTAGGGGACACATGAAAACAAAGCCGACCGAAGCACAGACATCACCACAATTCACTCACAGCATAATTTTAAGACCATATTCACTTTCTAATCATGTATCACGTTAATTATCTTCCTCTGGTGTGTGTGTGTGTGCGCGCGTGTTCGTGGGGGGTCAATACTCGATGGAGTAGTGGAGACGATTGAGGTACTTGTGAGTTGTGCGAATAGCGGCCACGGTGCATCTTCGATGGAACGTTCTATAGTAGATGGTGATGAAAAGTTTCTCTGCAGTCAGGCCATCAGCCGCGGCTGGCGGGAAATTTTCGCATCGTAAGTCTAGGACAAACAAACAATCGAGGGACAAGAAAGTACGGACGATGAAACAAACGGGTAGAAGCAAGTAAACTTGGCCTATCGTGTGTTTTTGAATTTGACGAGAACAGATGCCTTCCTCCGTGAACTTTTTATCAGGGATACGGAATAATACACAACGAACTTAGTCACTTTTTTTAGCACTATGGGTTAATGGGTTACTACTACTAATAATGATACTATTTATTAATGATAATGTTAGCTTTTGCAAATGGGAATTCGTCGTGTATATAACAAATGAAGAGTGAACTGAAAAGCTAGGAGGCACTACTGGACAGCTGTTTCGACCTGGTTGGATCTCATCTGTGCAGTGCCGGCGAATCTATCGACTCAACTAGGGATCGAACCCGGGACTTCATAGGCAGAACGCAAGCATGCTACCCACTCGGTCACTAGGTAGCTGTTCAGATCGTTTTTCATTTTCTATTTACACGATATAGCACAACCCATCTTTGCAAGTTTGTTGCGGGCCACGGACTCTGCTCAACTCAGCACTATTTGAAATTTAACTAAATCCTCCATTACTCACATGAACTAATGTTAGCATTATTGTAGCATTATTATTCCAGTTCTCCGTTCTTCTCCGTTTCTCCGTCGTTCTCACGAATCATTGATCAGATGGGAAGAGAATAGGGAATACATGAGTAGATGAACATATAATAAGGTGTACATATTATTTGAAATGCTTCGTGTGTATTTATTCGTGAGGGATAGGACTGTCTAGACCGCGTAAGTCGGGTGGATTGATTACCTACCTATCACATGAATGCCGGATGAGTGAGTTTGTTTTACTCCTGCTCTTCAGTAACCATTAACCATACTTCACTATTGGGGTCCTTATTCTTGGAGGAAGTTTTCCTTTTTTTAATTACAGAAATGACTAAATAACTAAAATAAGCACTGGGGTATAGAAATGCGCGGTTTGATGAACAGTGCAGCGAACCGATTTCCCGTTTAACCACTCACCGAGAACGATCGAGGTGCTAAACCAGATTATTGTCACGCTTTGCGAAAGTATTCCAACTGTTACTATTCTCAAGATGGAAGAAAACTATCTGCGCCGTATTTTGCTATACAAGCAGCAGGATGGAAAACATATTGAACGACTTTATGAAATAAATATGCAATTTCCCATATATTTGTTCTCTCCTTTGGAATTCTATCTACGACATTGTTAGCAAGATCGTTCAATGCGAAAAAAAGCCAGTTGGTAAAATCCAAAGAAGAGTTTTGCGTTGGTCTACACTAGCAGATATTGTAATCCGCACTTAAGTTCAAAGTTTTATTATGATTGTCCGTTTACCGAACGGGCTTAGAAAAGTAGTACGTGTATCTCAGATGAGTCAAACGTTGTCCCGTGTCGTCATCGTTTAAACACTTTCTATTCCGAATTTCCCACATGGCGCATCGTTCCACAACTGATTCTCTTGTGATGATTCTCTACCAACACTTAAGTAGCATCGGATTCAAAACTTATCCGCCTCCTATGCCGGCCCGAAAATCACACGACCGATCGGGTTCATTTATCGATCGGTCGGATAGTTCAGCCGGAACAAGGGACCGGGAGCTTGCCTAGCTAACCCGAGCGAGAACACACATCTTGTCTACAACCGCGAGTCTTTAGCAGGCTCAGTGAACTTCGACCGTACAGCAAACGTGCCTTCGTCACACGTGAAAACAAACGTCATCACAAAACGTACAAGACAATGTGAAACGACGGAGAAATCGCACTATCGTACTATCCACATAGCAACATGATACCTTAAATTGATATTGTGACATCTTAAATTGATATCCGGACATGTGTAATTTTTTATGACTGTGATTCAAAGGGAGAGAGATCAGGGAAATGGGCTATAGTTTAGTCTTCTGCTCACAAACGGTGACCATCACTTCGCAGTTTTCGGTTTATCCTAGTCGACTCCATCGTAAAATTACTAAGAGATTTACTCTATCGTCATTCAAACTTACACAAGTCATGATACATGAATGAACATGACAACACAAATCGATCTACGATTTATTTATGGGTAAGATACGGTCAGTCCGCCTGAACCTAAGCAGGCAATCTTATAAAGGGTCCACATTCGGAGACTTTGATTAGCCAACTAGGGGTTGCAGTGTGTGCACAGCCCAATACTTTGGAGCTTGGAATCCAAGCCGTCAGATCATATATCTGTCGGACACGGTTCACTCTCCGTCATAACTGAGCCGGTGACCAAAGTAACGGAATTTTCCGGAGTAAGTTCGTCCGCTTCCTCTTGAAAGGCTTGGAATCAGGGCGGTCCAACTTTTCTGAATGAGCTAGCAAGCTCAGGACCCGGGATATTGGCTTTTTACCCCGTTCATTCAAGTGCATAGATAAATGTCTTGAACGTTGGTTAGTGGTAAGTTGGACTTCTCTTCAACGGAGGCGTTATTTTGAATTTGAAGTAGTAGTAGTAGTAGTAGTAGTAGTAGTAGTAGTAGTAGTAGTAGTAGTAGTAGTAGTATCAGGATCGACTAAGGGAAATGACATTTTTTGACACTCACTTCCACCACACAAATGCACGAAAACTCTTTCACATGTGATGCTCATTCCCTCACCTCATATTTTTCCGGCTTTTCATCAGTGGTGATTCTTTAAAACATCGTGCCCAGCACAAGATGGAGAAGGACAGAAAACCGAAGTATAAACGGTATTAGTATCATGATAATTAGTTCGATTTATGTTATTGGTATCATTTCATGTATTACGAGTGTTATTTACAATCGAATCCGCTCAACCATACCGGGCGATAGACGTGATCTGCTACCAATGATTAATTGCGCTGTGAATTAAACCACATTCCCGATTGAGTTCGTCGATGGAATCATGTGTATTGAATGGGGATTCGATGTTTTTCATGCTCTCTATTCTGTCGATCGTTAGTGAAAAACGAAAACAAACAAACACGAAAAAACAATATTTACTCGTATTTTGGGTTATCATAAACCAAAACATCCAATCAGTTTTGTATTGAACCGTCGATGTCGGTGGCGTGAGACGGACTGTGGGGACAGAGCTCACTCGCGCTGAATGAGATGCCGTTCGGATGGGAACTCTTCATGTGACATGTGTGTGTGTATGTGTGCGTGCATGAATGGATGGGTGTATTTACATTGATTGGACAGTTGGGTTGTGAGTTTCGTCAGTCCTAGGTGCAATAAATCGGATATACAACTGGGTGCCCGTAGTAACTTCTACAAAGAATGAAATCACGTGAAGAGATCGCGATTGTTTTGTTCGACTGTTATTCCGGTTTGATGCTCGTGATCCAAAAGCGCTTTTTTTATCATCGAAAGCCCTCTCGATCAACTAACTGCCTTTCACAGCACAAAGGAACTGGAATTTTCCCAGATTGGATGACTGAATAGTTCATCCACATGTGAACGGCACTCAAACCGTCTGATGACCCCGATAGCTATTCGTAAGCAAACTCGATTTTGGTTGGCGGTCGGGTCACTGGACTCCGGGGCCCCATATTACCGATTTTCACTGATCGCTTGTAAGCAGTTCGACTTTTTCCTTTTCCTTCCTTGTATTCGATAATTGATGGTGCGAACAGATCTATACAGGTGTGTATATGATCGTCTGTGTCTGGATGGCCATTCCCTCAAGAAGTATACGGAATACGAAGTAAACGGGATCAAACAGAATGAAATCGGTTTTGTGATCCTTTACAATATAGCGAAATTCTATTACTTCCAACAATATCACTGGAGAAAAAGTGTGCCAGTTACTGAGGTTTAGCCAGAAACAGTGAAGTTCATCCATAAGCGATTGCCACTTTTTGTAAATCCCTGACAATTGTTTATCTCGACCGACTCATTGTTAAGATTGTGTTTGAATCAAGTAAGTTGCCTTATTGTTAATCGACTGCAGATTTTCTGGTCACCCGCGAGCTCCCGTGTGGGTGAGGGATTAGTGGCCCCCACACAAATGTCTAAATGTCACACACACACACACATGCAAAGCCTGAGGATACATCCCACCGACTCATTGTTTCGTTCTCCTCCCTTCCTCA
>UZAN01054514.1:2543-15415 GCA_900618425.1 Echinostoma caproni | reverse complement strand
CACAACTTTTCAAGGATTCCGACATGGAATGCAATAATAATAAGACGATTAGTTCCGTCAATTCACTGCCATGTCCGTCAGTATCGTTAACCAACTAACATGCTTCGAAGAAGCGAAACATCTACTTTCAGATAGACAGCATACTCTCCGATAACTGCTTCGTTGTGATACAACGAATCAGAACAAGGATACCTGAAATCGGGTGATTGATCGGAACTGCCAAACAATCAAGACGGTTGGCAGCTATCCAATCAACCAATGGTTGGATATAGGCAGTCCATATCTTTCCTATACATGTCTATGATTTTGGCATAATAAACGGATTTCTGTGCGCTTCCAGCTAGGTTCTATTTCATTACCCGTGGAGTTCTTGAATTGACCAGGAACAATAACGGAAGACGATCCTTAGAGAATCCAGTATCAACAAAATCCTTTACGGTTACAATACCAACTCTACCCAATCCACACGTACACTTCTGTCTGTCCCGTCCTCGCACCATCTACTGAGTTCAATGTAACCCTCTATAACTCAGAGCGTCAACAGTAAACAAGGGACGGTGTTGCAGATGCTACCTGGGTACGCCTGTTGTGAATCCTAACCAGTGAAATCTACTAAAATGTGTTAGCGAATTTATCCTAGACAAACTCCCAAACACACGGCAGCTTGTCTAAAGAAACCTAACAAGCTCACTACATCCCACGTGAGAAAGCGTACGTAAACACTGATAATCAAGAGCTTCTAGTTCATTATTATCTTCTATTCGCAACCATACAGCAGAACGGAATGAATGACAGCACAATATACACCACCCATCAGTGAAACATTGCATTTACACCATAGTTGTTTCAATCCTGCGCACACTACTGGTGCCTTGAAAATACAAGCAGTTATCTCTCTTGTTGTTTTATCGTCATTAGTCACGCAACTACCCTAGTTGGAGAAACAGTAACCTAGAGCTACTTACTGGCCATTTAATTTCAAAGCGGGACTGGTCGATACACAGTTTTGCAGCTTCAGTTTCGCACTTTGACCATGCAAAGAGCAAACCAAGTGAAATAACAGATCTAGTGATCCTCTCGAGTAAACTATAGACTTCCTTCAAATTCTAAAACAGTAAACGATGGCAAACTGCTTTGCTACAGCTACCGCTTCAATACCATCATTGTTCACGCTCCTTTGTACTTTCTCATGCAGTTAGCCCACGAGAAAATTGAAACAGGAATAGCGAAATGGGCCATCCTTTATGAACACCATTGCTGGCGACTAAGGAGCTACTTAGTTTGTTAAAGCTCTCACTCGACCAGAATTGTGTGAGTGCAGTGAATTAAAAAAATACTTTAGAGGTTTTCGTTGATGAGGAAGGGAACCAAAGTGAGCCTCACGATTAGCTGAGTCAAAAGCTCCTTGTAGATAAATAAACACTGCTGCTGTTGGTGGACGATGGTTTTGGGCATTTAGAGCAATTAACTCAACCTAATAATCATACATTCAAAAACAGACTGGAGTCCGGCTTGCACACAACGGGTGATTATAACGGGAAATCATACTTTGTTGACGGCTGGAATCAAAGTAATCCCATGGTGGTTCGCGCAGTCGTTGCGCGATTCCTTTTGAAAATTTTACCGATCGGTGATTCGCCCCAGGCTAATAGAACGCGATCCTGTGATGCGATGTTGTGCAGCAAATTAGTTGTAGATTCTACGAGAGTATCATCCCCTAATCTGAAAAGAGAGACGAAGGAAGCCCGTCAGTCCCTGCTATCTATCTTTTTCACATCTGAGATTGAATGCGAAATCGGTCTTCTGCTCTTGTCAAAGGATCACATGACACTACCCACGAAGCATCAGCTATAACTTACTAGATGATCTGGTTAGTTCCAGGGCAACTGAAATACTCCGTTCATCGATCAAACAGTTGTTCCGTACTATGACAAATTGCCCACTTTTGTCTCAGGATGTTTCACTAACCGCGGTTCATTGACCTCCGGTGTTGGGTGAGTTGGGACAGACTTTGCGTTTTCCTACGATTCATTAGTTATTGTTTCCTAACAATTTATACAGCCCTTCTTAAGGCTCTCTGTTAGCTGCCGTTGCAGATACCTACCTAAAATTATTGTGATTATGTTCTGCAGAGATTTTTTTCAATTTGAATCTTCAGATATTGAATGCTGTGGGTGGGATTGAGGCTGAAATTCATAACGAAGTAAATGCATTCATTCGGAATAATTCCTGAAGGTCCATTATGAGTAAAATAATTATTTTACAGAAACTCTGAATAAATAGCACAGTGATGAATCCGAATGGAGAGCTGAACGCCAAAGGAGAAGGCCACAATTTACCTTTCTGAACTGCTCTAGAAATTGAACTGCCCGACGAGCCAGGGGTGAGAAGAATCGTGGATTGACAAAATGTTATGAAAGACCAAACTAGTTTATGGGCTTCTCTGCGAACAAATTTGTTTTCTTAATTTTGTTGATAATTTAAAATTTGTTGCGGATAAATAAGTAGTAGTCATGGAAATATTGTGCTTTGTCATGATGACGACACTAGAGAATAGACCCATTGCGCTTGAACGTACTAAGACTTACGCGAGTGAACCATTACGGGTTGTTTTATGGAATGAAATTTCGGATTGATAAAAAAACATATCGAGTTTAGTAAAATAGTGAAGATACAACAGGTCAAGACTTGTATTTACAAGTAGAATATAAACTATTTCCACGGTGGAGCATACGGAAATTCACAAGGACCATTACACAGAGTCAAAACTTAGCACTCACACAGAGGATACAAGTCTGCACTAAAGAAACGGTAAACGCAAGTAATAAGAAGATGGTCTGATATATTATGAAGGCAGAAATTCCCCCACAGAATGAGCGGTTTGACAGCGATCGACAACTTCAGTGGCGTAGCAAATAAAATTGGAAAAATCTATTTTGCCACCCTGATATTGGTATGGCCAGCTCCGTGTGCAAATCATATATACAGTCAATATCCTGTTTGGTTGCACTCCTCGAGCATTCGAAAAAGTGGGTAAATTCCAGGAATTGCGACATAGCAGGGTAAACAGTAGTAGATGCTAATAAGTAGTATAAAAATCGGTTGACGGGTTTATGACAAAATAAACCGGATCGATGAAAAGAAGGTTAATCCGGTAAGTTGTTCGCAATGTTTATAATTATTAATTGTTTATTTATAACGGAATTTAGATCTACCGTTCTGCGTATTCTTTGTGTATTGAAGAAATTTAAGTATTTTATGACGTCCTCAGCTTAATATCGGTACATTGCATTCGGTATTCAGACCATTTTCAGTTCTATATGTCTAGTTATCCCGAATCTACCTACCTTTCCTCAGGGGAACTTTTTCTGACCCAATCATTCCATATTAATTCCAGCTATTCCTCCATTTCGTTGCAATGTAAGGCTAACCACAGAATTGATTACATGGCGTCCACCATAATAAACAACTGTTTTAGCTATAATAATCAAATCATTATTAATCTATTCAAGGAAAGCAAAGGTGAACCAGTTCTAATACAGTGAGAAGGAAATAACATATGAAATGAGTGGAATATCTGTTATATTGACTTTCTCCCCATATTCAAACGTATTGTTTGCTGTGCAATCTATTCATGATTTTCTAGTAAAAAATGTGTATCGTTAGCATCTGTAGGCATCTATTCGTTCTTTCACTTTTGTTGTAACCAGTGCATGTTCAAACCGATTGATGCATTCATCATGACCGTTGTTGGTCGGACTAAGTTCAACACGTGATGCTATAACGTGATTCATGAGCCCTCCCTTTTTCAATTTAAGATGTCCCAGTATCAATTTAATATGTCATGTTGGTATGCGGATAGTACGATAGTCCGATTACGCCATCGCTTCACATTGTCTTGTACCTTTGTGACGATCTTGTTGTCATGTGCATTCCATCCGTGTGGTGAAGGCACGTCTTCTGTACAGCTGAATTTCACTGGGCCTGTTAAAGACTCGCGGTTGTAAACAAGGTGCGATTTCTCTCCCGGGTTATGTGGGCAAGCGCCAGATCTATTGTTGCGGTGATCTACTCGACCGATCCTGTGATTTTCGGGCCGGAATAAGAGGAGGCTATATTCTGAATCCGATGCTGCTCAGTTGTTGGTAGATAATCGCCACAGAAGAATCTGTTGTGGATCGATGCACTATGTGGGAGGTTCGGAATGAAAAAGTTCAAGCGATGATGACACTGGGCCAACGATTGACTCGTCTAAGATACACGCACTATTTTTAAATGGATTCTCGCGCAAATTTTCCGGTTGGCGTGAGACGGGAGTTCACTTGGAAGAAATTCACTCCTGTTCAGCCAAACGCAGGCCATAGACGCCAGCCCACAGGGATTACGGCAACTCTCAAGCAATTAAGGATTCGTAAACTAAAAGTGCATCTCACAAAGAGTCCTTACACCCGGGTTACGATGAGCTTTGGCAAGTGACCTGTCTAATTTCATCGGTGCTCTAGGACAAGTGAGAGTATCGTTCATTCATTCACATGCCCGTCCGCGAGACGGTGTTTATCGATCGCTCGGATCTGACATCTCACTCCGCTCACCCGCCTACCAATCAATCGCGATTATCGTTCATCCCTTTGCACGTTAGTGCGACAGATCCCAACGATAGACCGAATGACCGTGGCTTTGGTGACCACTTTAGCAAGTGACCACATTCAAACGCTCCATAGTTCAGCTCAGTGCCTCATAGAATTGCAAAATATAACTACGCAGATTACAAAGATGCATTTTTAGCAAAATGATAAATCGTCGTTTGTCTCAGATTGGCTCTCCTTTGGAAATCAGCAAACGCGCTGTTTAAGTCTGGGTTGCACCTCACTGTTTCAGCATTTCCAACATTCTGCTTCCCTCTGATAAATAGGCGCTTGCACATTTTGACGTCAAATGATATGGTCTCGGATCCCTTACATCGGTGGGACGTCCTCGCAAGGATCATCCAATCAGTGAACGCGTCACACTAGGTGCAACGCCATTGGTTGAGTGCGACATTTCAGGGTGGATGGTCAATGGTCGTCCCGAACATCGGTCAACGACCAAGTGAGTACGTATCAGGAACTACGACATATTGTGGCGTGCGACATCGCACAGTCAGAAGCTACGTTAAGAAGCATACAGTCTGTTCGGGTTTTGGAAAAAATGGGAAGATATTGAAGAATGCGACTTCTCAGGGGTGCGACATAGCAGGAGATTGACTGTGTGTAAGAAACATGCTCATTGGTCATCCGGGCTTCTGCCAATCACGTTCCAGTATTTCCGGATTCGTTCTGCTTCTGTCTGGGCCGCACGATCTCTGATTGGCTGATGCAATCTACCTATGGTATATAGTCCAAAAGCAGTGCCACGTACGCGCTTTGCTGACGTCATCCATGAAGCTTGATTGATCATAGTTGTCCAAAAACTGTAACGCGTCGCTCCACGCTAGACGTCATCTCGTAGGCTCGGATCAACACACACACATACACACACGTACACACACATACATATTTCTCTACTCGTTGAGTCACGAAACTGCCTATTTCTGAGGGCGTTGATTACAGGTAGTTCCTCCGTTACAATTAGGAAATGTCACATACGGAAATTTCGGCTCCCCCAGTCGAGTGGTTTCCTCGGGGGTGGTCGATACTTTTTGTCAGGCACTCAGAGGAGCCGGCGAGTGAGAGCTAAGCTTCAATTTAAGACTGAAGATAGTAGGCTTAGCCTTTTCAGACATGACAAATTTGTTTACAGAAAAACTGTCGCATCTTGACATCCCAAAAATCCCAGTGAAAATATGCTTTTCCTTGATCTGTAAGAAAGAGCCCTGGGAAGACTTCTTTTACAAGAGAATGGAACAAAATGCGAAGTGCTGACTTTGTCTCACAATTAAACCTTTTGATGAACCGTGTTGGCGCGCAAGAAGTTTACAATGTTCAATGCTGTTAGTTAGCCAACAGTCCCAACCAAATAGAATTTGAATATCCGTTAAAAACCACGTGAACTAGTACCGCGGATATATTGAAGTTGAATAGTCATGAGAACAAAGGTTGGCAAACCGTCAACTGTGTATCTTCTGTCACATCTCTCTGGTCCACCACAAAATGTGGTATGTTAAACCATAATTGACCACGCAGGGGGCTGCAGATACTGCTTTTACTGTGACAAAGAATGAACAGAGTTAAAAATATCCCAGAATGAAACAAGTAAACCTTAATTCGGTCACAAGTTGATGATTGGATGGACTATTGTGATGAGAGCTCAAATCATGCCGCATCTCACTACCATTGGATGTCACGGGACTGGTAGGCCCCGTTATTGACAGGCCTGATGATTATTGATCTGTGTTTTACTGTTTTACTGACCCTATAAATCGTGTTGACACAATTACAGTCAGCCGGTTCCAGTTCAGTGACTTGTGTTCTTCACAAACCATGGGCATACCATCATAAAAACTATGAAAGGGGATAATGTGTTCATTTACGAAAGTCAAGTATCTAACAGGAAAACGTTTCATGCTAGAAAATGGCTTTAAAGCGAAAGGGCTCTCGATATCATTATGGAGTTTTAACCGTTAATTCGCTCATTAAAGTACCACACTGTCCTTTCCTCAGAGAATGTGACAGTTTAGCACCCGTATATAGCAAAATGATGCCTATTTCTTCGAGGCATCGAAGCGATAGTGTGGTTTGTATCCAGCCCAGATTTGGAGCCAATAGAAAGTATTTGTGCTATTCTTACCCGAAGTGTGGAATAACACTTTACGTCACAAAGCACGCATTAGAGGCATCTTTATTAAGGATTGGAAAATACGAACACCGAAATGATTTGAAATCTCGCAGAGAATGCCCAGAAGGTATACGGATACGGAATGGCTAATTGGCCAGGTATTAAACTGGTTTCATTGAGAAACGTTCATATGGTGCAATACGCTTATTTCAGTGAAAACGTTTTTTAAATCTTCACGTTAGAACGAGATATAATTCGATGAATTTTAGAAGTTTAAGCTGGTTGTTGTCTGGAATATCTAAAATGGTGACGATTTCGCATGTGCGAGCGAAGGTAATCCAAGAATCTAGGGAGTACAATACTTTTATCGTGGGGTATAGTTATAAACGCTAGCACCAGTATTCTTTACAATGAAACGTAACTCACAAGGATTGCTCGTTGAGTACAACAAATCCAGATTCTACCGATATCCATATGCGAGTATTCTAAAGCTAACTCGAACGAAGACCTGTGACCTATGAAACCCGGGTTCGAACCGCTCCACTACCGCCCGTCTTTCCAGACAGCGTTTGTATGGACGTAATCCCGCTTCCTTTACGTTGACTTACAATTGTATATTCAATAAATGAAAAGAGTATTAAAAACACATTTGTTTATTTGTTTCTAATAGACAAGACAACCAATGGAATTTGGTACATACGAGGTTCCATTTGTGAGAGAAGCAACTTGAGCAGTGGTGCAAACGGAATGTTCCTCTACAGTACATTAGCACGGTTTGTAGCAGTTACTCAAACAAAGGACAGTTAGGGCTTATACATGATGCCAGGGAGTTGGGGCGTTCGAACCAGACCAGTCAGTGTAACTGGCAGATGATGAATGTGCGAACAACAAAGGGTAGATGGTTGAACGAAGCAATGAATCACGGCCTTTCGTCATTGGTCCAACGACCGTAGATTGCAGGATTAGAGCCAGATTGGACTTTGCCAGACGCGTCATAGCTGACTAACAGGTGATTGGTACAGAACAATTCCTATGACGCGCAAGTGAGCCAAGACCTGAGAATGAGCAAATGTGCCGACAAGCGAGAGGGATTCATGAAGTGAAGACAAACGAACGATTGGCTGTTATGAACCGAAACAAAGCTCATTGTGTGACTTGATGCGTGGGCATTGAGTGATGTGTGAAGAGGTCAGATACCGGGTGCATAGTCAAGCAAACAAAAAGACGAGGGCCAGAAAATGCTGTTACGTGGTCTGTTTAGGGCTGAATAGATGTTGGATCATCAATATAGTGTACGAACAACGTGGATTCAAACGAGGACAATAACTTGAACATCCAGAAGATGAAATATAATCATCACAAGAAATGATCCCAACTTGAGTGATCGAATACCTCAGAGTGTTATGGACGGGCGCACCCGTGTTTTGTTCTTTGATGATACCCAGTGTTGGCGTTTAGCTATTCTCATCCTTGGGAACATTTACTTTCCATTCATTCTTCTTCCCGTACCAGCTGACGCTTAATCACTCAAACAATGCAATATGCGTCATCGCGTGATGTTTCTGTGTCTTTTACTTTCTAACCAGCCATTTGATTTTTGGCCTCTTATTCATGCGCATATGCACCGCTATTCTAGCTATTGTGACTGATTATGAACAGAGCCTGCTCAAGAAGCATGGTCTAGAGTTCACCGTTTATTGCAGTTTGTAGTCAGTTTTTCCACGCGGCAAATTTCTGGCGTTTTTCTATCGAAGCAATTGGCCATACAGTTTCCGCGGTAAGTTTATTATTGCTTTGGAAGTGTCCGATTTGTGCACAGCAATGTATGCGCGGTTTCGGCTGCATGGCAGTTTGATGGTTTTAGTTCTAGCAAAGGCTTCGGGATGAACCTATTTCCTGTCTTGTACCGTCACTATGGTGAGATTTGTGTTCCTACAAACGCAATTGCATTGTACTTGTCTGTTTCCGGTATGCGCCAAATGCTTTTATCATCATTTTGCCAGGGATAGGATTTCAATTTGAATGTCGATGGGATGAACTTGCCGTGCAAATATATATATATATATATATTTATATGAAAGCATAGTATGATTCAATTGCATCCGGTTCTATGTGGTAATAGTTAATAGAAAACCAACTGTTCCGAAAACCATGTTATTTAAAAGCACCTAATGAATACATCAAGATAAATGCAATCAAAAATGGTTCTTGCACGATATATTACTTCTCCTTTTGACTGTAAACCAAGCAAATTATTCTGAATTCTGTTGTTGAAGTTGAATTGTTTTGTAGATTTACCGAAATTTCCCTTGTATTCCAATTCCACCAGGATCACGAGCCGCGGATGCATCCAGACATCTGGCATTATACTATCATATCAAAAGTTTCTTAACTATCGTCTAAAATGATAGTTGAACGATCCACTTACCACTCAACAACAGGGATGAGATGACAGCAGTATTACAGCTGGAATGGTAGAGAGTACGACAAACAGATGAGGAGTAGGTAGTATTCGAGTGTGAGTTGGCATTCCTTAGATGCTTGGAATCAGTCAACAGTTGGATTGCATGAAACTCAGTTGATATATTTAACTTTCATTCACTAATAGCTTTAGGAAAACAAGTCAGTTCGACTGAACCGTTTTCAACATGTTCTCAAACTGATTTCTATATGAAGATCCAGAATACGTTTTCGGAGCGCATATTTGAAGCATCAAGAACCAATAGTTGATTCTCCAATACGTGTAAAACGTTTTATTGATATACTCGTCATTTGTATTATGCTGCAAAAAAGCTATATGTGATGATCCTCGCAAACCACTATGACTAAATGAACAATTTACAGCGAAATCTTGTCTGAATCGGAGCATCACATTTCCATGGAACCGGGAAACCTTCATCTTACTTAAAAAAATCAACTACCAACTACTACTTCTCAATAAATTACAAATTTGAATTGCATAAAGCTTTCAATGTATTTGCTCACTGGAAAGCACCTGAGTGGGTGGGTGTCGCTGCCGATAAAAGTTACATAGGGAAGTAGTTCAGTCCTTGTTGTGACACTTCCCTAGTGCGTACTATTTTTTCTTTTTTGTTCTCGTAGAAACCTAAATTGTTACAATTTGGGTGGTACCCTAATTTCTTATCCCTAAACTACACCACGAACGAACAATTTTTCAAAATGCAGTTAGTCAGTTAGTATATATATATATATTTGGTGCACACAGGTTTCATAAATGTTGATTGTTCCGATGGTTTGCATAGTATCATGGGATCTACCGTAGTGATATATAGTGGTAGCGAAAACTTATTTTGTTTCCAGTGTTTTGCAATCATAATGGGATAGAGCAATAGACGTTTGATTCATGATGCCTAGTCTGACAGGAGGACGGGGAAAGTGTTTGCATATTCCGTTTGGACTGAAACCGCCTATGGAAAAAAGCGTTATCGTGAGGCCACAACCATCACCATCTAAGACGGTACATTTCTTTCAGATTATATTATGCGAAATTGAGCACATGCGCGAATCGATTTGAGCGCATAAAACGAAGATAATTTGAAGGCGGCAACCGATCATTTCCCTTTGTGAGAAGTTCTCAGTAAGAGAGTCACTCAACTGACTCCTTAGTGTGAGGTGGAACCTCCCCGTCACACGTATCAGGGGATTTTTTCTATTACGGTCTATGGACCAAGTGGCAACAAAATTCGTATCTGAGACTGAAACAATGGTTTGCAAGACCGTAAAATAATCTTTGTCTAGCTGGTACATTCATTCCAAGTAAAAAGGACAATGCGAAATATGTCATGCTCCAATTCTTGCGAGTATAAGGCGGGACAGACATACAGAGACTGAGGAGGAACGCATGCAAGCAATCAGTCATTGAGTGGTTACAATGCATCCACTCATTGAGTTGCGCCATTAATGAGTGATGAGCGACGTCGTCTGCACGCAACTCTCTGAGTGCGCTGTTTCTGAGTATAAGTACGCGAACTTAGTAAGACGACTTTCCACACGTATGAATTATATGAGAGATTATTTGTAAAAGTGATCGGTAATTTGATCAGAAGGGTCGTTTGGCAAAGGAAACGTGTGGTCTTGGAGAATTTCTGGAGTAAAAGTCTCACAAGCTTACTTACGGGAGGATTACATCGTTTGCCAGGCAACAGTGAGACCTGAAGTATGATGAAAATTAAAAAGACAACTTAGCTCACCAGGTAATCCACAAAACTTGATAATGAAAACCAGGAAGCCATGGGTTACCCAAAAGAAACGGTCGGATTAACATCACTCACTTACTGTAGCCTGATCCATGTAGTGACAATGATTTCAAGACGACCATATCCAAAGCTGAGGAGTGGTTACTTCACAGGTAGGCATAATGATGTCCCGGTCAATGATCTATTTCTTACGTGCACTATCCGAGTTGCGAGTGACCTCCGCAACCAACGTGTGTTTGTTCCGTGCAATAAATTTACAATATGTTTTAATCACCACTTAAAAATGAATCTATGGAAAAACTCTCGTTCGCTTTCACCTCTTGTTTTGGTTACAGCAATGGGATAATTTTATTCTCTCCCAATGCTGGTCTCGGGACATTAAATCAAATTTGTTATCCCAGACTCTGTGTGTCTCGTATTTACATTGGCGTGTACTGGCCTCAAACATATTGGCCAATACTTGCTGGTTTCTTTTTCTATCTTTCCGTTGTCATACAATTGGGGGTTATGTTTCCTGAATCGTTGTTTGAATTATGTATGGTCTACTAATTTGAACATGAGTCAGGGTGGGGTGTTCCAATAGACGGAAGACTTGAGCAATACAAGTTATCATCAATCACTTTTGAAAAATAAATGATGCGTAAAAAATGCATATATCAACATCCAACAGAAAAGACAATAGATCACAATTTTCTATTTTATTCTGAACACTAATTGGATATTTAGTTATTCACTTCCACGAAGCTTGAAACCACGGGTAATACGCAATCTTGATTTGAAACCCAAACATGCCGTTTAGAGGAAAAGCAAGGAGGAAATTTGAAGTCAGAGCTAATCCACTGTCGAGAGACCGATTGTCTAGTAAGCTTGAGATCAGTACTTTGTGAGGTCGTTTGTTCGTGCACGGCTGATTAAGGAAGCCCAGAATGAAATAGCTGCACTCTTTTTACCAGTAGCTCAGTCCGGGTCTGTTCTGTGGCGCACATCACATATTTACTTCCAATCGGGGATCACCATGATAAGAGAATCTTTTGACCGAGAGTGCAAGGCTCCAGTTCCAACCACGAGCTCAGAATATAAAGATACCGTTTGTGGTGATAACTCAAGCAGCAGACCGATGGAACAGATCAGTGGTCGAAAGCTTGAGTGTTTGAATCCCGTCATTAGTAACCTGGTCAGTTGAATTTGATTACAGCCCATGGTGGATAGAGTCAGTTGACCGGGATAATATTGCTGTGCATCACATGCACCTGAGTTGAAATAAAATAGTACTACTCAGGACTGTTTGATGAAGGAAATCTTTGGTAGTACAAAGTTTATATTCGAGTTTTGGGTTTTCTGAAATCCGCGTAACCTTGCATGGAATCATTTCGTGCAAAGCAAATAAAACTCGTAAATTCCGAGGCGATGGTGGCCCGGTGATAACGGCACCAAATTATCACCCCGGGGATGAGTGTTTGAATCCCACCACCACCGCCGGACTTTCTTCATTGTGTGCTGACGGGCAGCCCTTTGATCGGCCGCTCTCCCCTTACTGAAAATTGTATGTTTGTGCGTTCAATAGGACGAAGTAGAGTGAAAAGAAAAGAATCTAACTGTCATCAGAATGTAATGAGCAAGGCATTTTCAGTGTTCCTTTGAAACTTTACATTTGGCAAGAGCCTATGAAGGTTAAGGAATTGGCGAGTTGTCGACGAATGTGTGCAGAGGACGATATTTGAAATTGTTTGAATTGTTCGCATTTCTAGTGCACTTTATTCTCATTTCAATCATCAAGAGAGCTGTCTGAGCTTTCTAAATTTGAGGATAAACATATACGTTCACTTGAGGCTAAAGATCAAGGATACTAGAGCATACAGGTATTGACCAAACTCGTGCAACATCCTGATTTTCATTACGTTT
>UZAN01054513.1:4892-15416 GCA_900618425.1 Echinostoma caproni | reverse complement strand
CAGAGAAATATTATATCTTGCCACAGGTGTTTGCTGTTTCCAGTCCTCAGAATTCGATCAGAGAATAATGCGTGCAATCTATTTACTTTAGCTTCGATTATCCTGGACAAATACCTGATAGCTAAAGCATTGTAAAACTTGTATGCACGCTCCTTTTGTCGTCGCAGCGACTTTAGTAGGGGAGAGTTTATCCTTCCGTTGGACACATATAGGCTTTGAACAGGGCAGCAATTAGTATAAATGGCATTGATTGTTTGGGTGAATAGAGGGACACATGTGAATAGAGAAGAAGGAGATGATGAAAACCATAAAGAAGCTTGTCTGAGAGATTCACTCCGGAGAGAAACACATGTAGGTGAGAGGTTATGAAAACGAAATCTGATATACTCAAATCGGGAGAAAGATTTGTATGCATCGTGTGAATACACTTTAGGTCGAACTAAGAGTAAGCAATGGTCACTGGAGGAAATAGGTGCTTTTAGTTCTAAAGAAAAAAGATTGGGTGGTTGGTAATTACTCTGTCCAGTGTAGAATTACCTCTTGCGCGAGACTAACAAAGATCTGTCATACCCAATGATAAAAGAGGATAAGTACTAGTATGGGTAAAGTTGCCAACGATTACGTTCAGATTGACATCTCAAAATGAGGCAACAAAAGGTATGAACGAGTCGAAAAATGACATACGATCGGATTGCATACAGTGAGGAGCTATTTATGAGTTAGTCAAAATTGTGTGTAAAACGGGAAAATCTAGGGTGACACTGTACAGTTGGGCACTCAATACTTTTTGAGCAGTACTGAAAAATAGCATGGGACTTGCCACACCAGGAAACGTTGGGCAAAGAAGACGAATAACTGAAAATCAGTCTTGTTTGCTAACTTGTGTTTTACTCAAAATTTGTTGTTGTGTTGTGTTGTTGACCGAAACGGACAGGTCAGACAGATCCCCCGGTTCCCAGCCCATTCTTGTTGATATCAGTATCAATACAAACTTTTATCTTTGCTCCTTATCCTCTCAGACGATCACTGAGGTGTGATTATTCAGCTGCAGATGACTCTTTTCAATTGACCCAACCGTTTCCAGTTTCTCTGATGTGATTTTATTTCTTGTGACTTTCTCTACAACCGCGTTACGTGTTGCCCTCGTACAGTACCCTCGTCCCATTATGCGGGCCTTCCCATGCGGATCGGCCATCGACCCGGGTGACTGCGATTGGTCATTAGAGTGAAATAAAATAGCCATTGGAAAATGATCCGAATAAAGATGCTCGATCACAGAGGAAGGACAAAGGCCATACAGACATTGAACTGAAGATCAATCAGAACAACTGGACACCAAGACATTCTCTGCTCTGTCAACTGTGTGTGCGCGCGCACACACATTACAACTCATCAAATTTGAAACAAAAAATTACGAAGGTATGATATACATATAGGTATATGCATATATATTTATAATAACTAGCATTCGAAAGACAGGACGAAGTTTCACAGAAGCATAGGGCCGGTTTCGCAGTCCTAATCACTAGTCAGGTATGCCCATCCGACAGTTTGCAGTTACTTTTACTCCCGAATGCGAATTAGGCAACGCAAACTTCATTTGGATGTCAGGGAATCGATTCGAGATAAACCAATCTCAAAAAGGCATTTGGATGGTTCTGTTTTTACATTTTATGGGTTAGATGTGTCTAACCTAAACTAATTCGAAAACAGGGCCGATTTTAGTGTTTTATTAATAATTAGTATATGTGTATGCCCTGAAGCCTTTCAGGAGTGAACAAATTGTTGTGATGACCGTATTCTCTTAAGGATAATTGAGTGCTGAGACATGAAAGATTAGTCACATACCATTTTGAAATCTCGGTGACACCTTGTTGTTCCGATTCTCGGAGACGGACAGTTTCACGTATCAACCCATATGATGCATAACTATGCGCTCAGCTTGGCATTTTAGGCGGCCCGAATAAACATCCGGATAGTTAATACAGGAGAGTCAATTATATATGAGATGTGGTGTTCATCTGACACTGCGGTTAACCTACTCTCTGCATTGTTTATTCGATGTCCAAAGAACCGATGCGGCTACTCTGCTTTATAATACAGGTCATTTAACGGTCATGGAACAGGGAGCTGCCACGTGAAAGACTACCGTTCAACGGAAGTTTCAGACTGATAGTCTCTGTGCGAGACTTGATTAAAATAAAATATGTGAGCATTCAAACTGAAGTTTAACAGTTATCTACTCATCATGCACAATTCATGTGTCGGTTACTACAGAGCAGCTCAGAAAGTACTGCACAGATATTTTATTCTTCTTATGAACCACTAACAATGACACCAGCCGAATCCACGGGGTTTTGAACCCGCGTAAAAGTTAACGTTGATTCCCAAACTGTCTGAACTGACTCTAAGGCAGCTGTTTATATGTCTGCGCTACATGATATAGTGCTCATCAATCTCTCATTCTCCCTCCGGATGTTTCGGAGGTTTTCAGAGCATGATTAATTCCATGAATAAGACATACGCACCTACTGAACAGAAGGTGATTTAATTTTTGTTTTTCATGTAATGCCCATATCGACAAATCAAAATTACCTGCGGTACTGTTCTCAGTACATCTAACAGAACAATGCATAACTTTAGAAGCATTGGATTACCGTACGTACAATAAATTGGCTCTACTCCTCATTTTTCAGTGATTGTTGAGTGAAATCAATCGGTACATGTTTCATATTTGACTCATAGTTACTTGTGAGTAGTGGTGTGGGATAATTGTTTTTTAAGAATTTGGGCTGACTATCCTTCGGACTTCACCTTCACGCACAATCCTCAGTTCATCGATTCGAGCATACACTCGGAAGCACTAGACTCGAGTTTCGCTCTTATTAGAGCTCATCATTAGTGCATATCCACCGTCCTGTCCGGGATTTGAACTCCGAACCCATCGCATGGAAGGCGGGGGCGTTCCCACACCACTGCTCACAAGTAACTGTGAGTCAAACTTGAAATATCGATCCAGCCTTGTAGATTCGTCCTGTCCGGGATTTGAACGTCGGATCCATCGCATGGAAAGCGTGTGCATTACCGTTGTGCGAACCAGCTCACACCGTGGCTGAACCCAAATGCCAATTCATGTTTGTTCAGGTGTCGTCTTCAGTGCTAGTCAGTTCATTTTGCCCCGACAGCAAACAAGGGAGACACAGATGATATACTGTTAACTCCAATTAAAAGCCTCCCATCAAGTCAGGACTTCCTTGCTGGTACTGACTGATTCGCCAAAGAATCAGCCCAAATTCTTAAAAGTCGGTATATCAACCCATGCACACCTCTGGTCCAAGGTGACTCCACAAACACATGGAATATGGTCACGATCGAGAAACTGATAGACTCAATGTCTATTATAAGCTTGATTTTTCGTTTTCCGATTTCCTACCTCGTTCGTCAAAAAGTCATAATTCCAGCGCACATCCGATCCACGCTGGTCTATACCATACAAACAGAGTACGGCATTGCCCTTCAAGCGATTCTGGAAGCATCAAGTAAATTACTAGTTTTATAGATATTTCGGTTCTGTTGGTAGCGGACGACGAACTGTAGTGACTACCGAACATTCCTTTGGTATGCATACGAACATCGTGTATAAGTTTTGTTCCGCTAGTACGTGGTTTTTTTCATTGGCGATGTAGCTACAAGAACCATTCATAATCGCCTCGTGTTCAGATGTACTGGTTCATATTGCAGATCAGAAACTTGTATATCTAAAGGGAACACACTTTTGATGAACAGCATACTCCAGAAAAGTCCAAGTATAGTTGTTCCTGATCCTGGGGTTACTTTAAGTATAATGGCACATTTTTTCAAGCACCACATGGGCAATTGTTTATCATTAATCAATTCACTAAGAGGTGAGTGGGTAAACGCTATAAAACAATGCCGAGGTTTTTTGGACTAAAACCATGCTAGCTAGGTATGCAAGTAATCAAATCTGTGAAGTTCGTCCGATGAAAAAGATGACAGTCACACTAGAACAGGACTGCACCGTGAATGAGAAATATTACAACATACTGTTTTTTACGCCTCGCAGAGCATTCCTGAACGTAGAGCTGAAAGGAATAACCTTGTTTGCAACACCGGGTAACGTTTGAATAGACAGCTCTTTCATAGCCAGTCCATTGAAGATTCGATGTTTTGTATGTGGGTTAGATGCTACCAATCGCAACAAACGCGAATTGAGTGTCTTTTATAGAATATTTAATAAAGAGTAGTTTATGAATAACTAGGCAAATTTTTCCCAGAATCATACGACCAGTTTCGCGGATCTTGTCACTCTTGTCAAAAATTACTCGGTATCGCAAACGAGATTACCGTGACGAAAATACACTTCCTGGGTACAATGAATGAACGGACAAAAGATTAGCGGAAATACACACACACACATATATATATATATATATATATTTCACAAGTGTCTTGCATCTAGACTAAGCGATATCTTTTTGTGGGTGCGATACTACGCAGTTTATCAGAACCAAATCGGACCCTAAAGTTATTTACAGCTAGTCTTCAATCGGTAGAACCTTATGTCCCTAAGACATAATTCACACGCCCCACTAGCAGTTTATATGCCCCGGATAGAGAGGTAATACATCTGGATAGGTCGGGATTACATGGCCTAATTGACCCGGATATTCGCCCGAAAGCATCTCTAATGAAAGTCCTTGTGCCAAACGATAGTTATGAATGCGTTCTTCGTGATGCGCGGTGCTGAACTGGATGGAGCATACTGGTTAGACCCAAATCGAATAATTCAAGAAGGAGATAGCAGCAGTGCCTCAGTTCGAATCCCTGGGAATCACAAACATGCTTTGAACTATAAGACCGTCGATTGATTGACAAAGATGTGGTTATGGTTAGCCGTATGGAAGTTTATAACTTAACCCCAATCGATAAACAGCATCAAAAGTAGAACATCATCCTATTAAAGGTTATTTGCGACTTGTTTACTTCCTTTCTGGGGTTGCTCTGTGCGTGTGTTTATCGCAGTAAATAAGCTAAATTGCATGAATTTGTTTGCTAGTTGGTCCATAGTCAAGTGCGCGGGTAGGATCAGCCCACTTCAGAGGATATTTTCTGCTGTGTTTACTTCAAATGCCAATCAACGATTATGGGGGAAAAACCATTATCCGAAAGAAATCCAGATCGTTTTCGGTAGACGGGGCTCATTTTTTATATATCTCAGTCGATTCCGAAACCTGCTTGTCGACTGGGTATCAACCCAGTAGTATCTCGTTGGACAAATTATGCACCATTCCGCTGTATACTTTAAAATAATTTACCCATTGTAAAGCCAATGAACTCCGTTACCGACCTTGCTCAAACTTATCATCTCTTGCTGAGATCTCATGACTGCATTGAACGTTCCATGTCCCAGTGTTTCCGATAGACAAAACTAAATGGTTTATAATCAAGACAGTTGTTCTGCTACATACTGCAGAATATTATAATTATATGTGAAAATAATTATTGGGGGATCGGTTACCACATATTTGAAAACCCAAGCCACGGTCGTTCAGGGTTTACAGCTCCATTAATACTTTATATTGCTGTGTCTGATGGTGCTCATTGCAATTCACAGACAATTCCCATATTGCACTATACTATAGTGCATTCAGCATACGCAGAGCAGGTGAGTTCCTAAAGAATAAAACTCTTAGGCAAAACGCTTGTAACGCATCGTGTCATGTGATAGTTGAATGGGCTCAGTTAAACAAAGCATTCTGTAGCAATTATGCGCATCGCTCAAGGTATTTGTCTCTGTTCTAGGGTAAAATTTTTGCCTCACTTCCTGGAGGCTCTCACTTAAACTACCTCCGGGGAAGTAAGAATAATAAACATTACTGATCAGCCCCAACAAAGTCGAAACAATTTCCCGGTACACTGTCTCAACCATCACATGGAATGATTTGGATGTGAATAGCCTGCAGATTTCAACCACAAGTATGTCATATGATAGGCTATTGTATTCGTCTACGCAATGCACCAAAGTCCCCGAAATGACACACCTTTCGGGCAATCAGAAGAGGACTGAATTCTAAGGAGTACTACTTTTAGATAACCAGGCACAGTCAGAAGTATGTTCGCTAGCGGTCTAGGGGGAAAAATCTACTCGCGGTAATTCACCATCGGCTTATTGAACTGAGTTTTAAAACGCGTCGAACGACAGAAAGCTTTAGCAAATGAACAAATCACACTTGGAGTGGAGCCACATTAGAACCAACCAAGCATTACTGACAAAACCATCAGTCAATTTCCAATTGTTCTGATTATGTTTCCTACTTAGCCTTAAGACGGCACAGCAATAGTAGTATTATGTTCAGTGGTCAGCCCATTCTGCAGTCAGTTAAAATCGCTGAACTTAGGAAACCTGAATCACAGACAGATCAAGTGACTTTTAGATTGCGGGGTGTACTCTCAGATAGAATACTGAAGTACAACAATAATACAAATCAGTCATTCTTAAAATGTTTCGTCATTCTGCCCGGCTCGAATCCAGTTTATTAGGATGCTATAGGTTTGGGTTCCGGCAGGTAGCGCTCAGAAATGACACTGAAGTGTATGGTTCAGATCGTCTCTGGCAGATTTAGACTTTAAAATAGCTTCGACCGAAAGTACGAGAGAGCAGTAATTGACATGAACATACGCTGAATTACACTTGTCAAGTTATACTCGTGTGTGGATTTAAAATATTGTGCTAAACCTGTGACAGAAATTAAACGCTTTCTTTTTTGTGGTTTCGAGGCCGTTCCACCAGACACTAATGCGTGTGCATTTATCATATGCCTATAAAATGGCATCAACCTTTGGCTGATGTATTTTTAACAACTAATTGCCGACTGAAAAGTACCACATTATGGCGCCATCGATCGAAAAATAAAAAAGAAAAAGCATAAAATTTTTCAACGTCTTCATTCTTCATGAGTTTCTGTGGTATTCGGAATGGTATTGAATTTAGGAATACGAGAATCCGTACTGTACTGCTCAGAACTGAATCGGCTCCAACCCGAACTGCGGACACCAATGAAATACACGAGGAATTGATAGCAGCAAATGCTTATGTTTATTGATGGAATTAGATTATGTTTTACAGAATGTAATAGTCCATATCGGTGGTTGAAGGAGCATCTTCTAATCACGTAACCGTTTGCACCGACGTATCATATATGCTAACTCGGATATCATATTCGCCCGATGTACCATTGGTCGAGCTTCCTGAACGGTGATTGGATAACATGAAACTGTACCTGGTCGTGCATGGATTGCGGTCACGGAAGTCTGGATCACCACAACTCTCTTCCCTCAAGAGTGCCTCGTCAATCTGGCTTGCCTGGCGGCTAGACCCGCGGACTGCAATCGTTGGCTCAGCCTGTTCCTGGCGGTGTCCTTGTGTTTCAATTGATTGTTTCTGCACATTTCACTGATGCGGCTCCGTCGGTTGTGCTGATGGGGTATGCAACTGACTGTCGCTCTCGCTTGTCTCTTGATGCCGCTGGACCGTGGATAGTTTGAAGGGGATTTGGTCCACGTGTCGCTTGTGCACAGTAGCATCATTCACGTCGGTAACTTCCACCATGGCCTGAGCCAGATGTCTTGTGACTATACCAGACACGGGTAGCAAATCATTACCGCGGAAGTATACGACGTCACTGGAGTCGAGGCATTGTAGGGAGGATAGCAAGCGTCTGTATTTAAAAAGCATTGCCAGGCTCTCCTTGGTGGTTGTATGTGTTGCGTTTCGGTATTGGAGTAGGAAGTCATCCACCAACGTTTCCAACTCATGTAGCGTTTAAGGATTGGCAGACGCAATTGCACTCTTGATAGTTTTGGCTAGATTCTCTGCCGCTCCGTTCGAACAAAGGTGACGAGATGCAGTTCGAAGATGTCGGCAACCGATGCTGTCCATCCAAAGCTTTATTTCGGTAACACAGAACTGAGATCCATTGTCCGTCACAAGCACTTGTGGAATCCCTTCGCGACTAAAACATTTCCGTAGAACTTGTATNGTAAAAAATACCTCTGGCCATTTGGAGTATGAATCGATCAGGAAAATGGCGTAGTACCGGTTCAGAAGCGGACCACAGAAATCCAAATGAACCCTTTGCCATGGTATATAACTTTCCGGTCATGGTGTCCAGTTTTTCGGTCTTGTTCGTAATTTATATAAACATGACTCACAGTTCTTGGCTGTTGCGTAAATGTCTGTGTCCAACTCCGGCCACCAACACATCTGTCGAGCCAATGATTTCATCTTCTCCACCCGCATATGTCCTTTATGCAATTCTTCTAGTACCGTCTTCCGTAGTAGCTGTGGGATTACCAATCGATCGTCGCGACACAATACACCATCCAATTGTACTGATAACTCCCCTCGATGAGCAAAGAACTCAGGATACTTTCTCTTTACCTCTGGTGACCAGCCTTTCTTTATCGATGAGAGTATGACCGAATAGTGATGTTTGGTAGATTTGCGTAAAGATTCCCAAGACACTGGTGATGCTGGGGAGATGAAATGACACTGTTCGGCCTCAGAAAATCGTGAGTAACGAGAGAGGAAATCAGCTTGCGGGATTGTCTTTCCTGGACGATGTTGGATGTCATAGTTATATGGAGTTAGAGCGATACTCCACCTCTGTAGCATAGCAGCAGTGGACTTCACGATGGATTTGTTGGGGGTTGAACGAGAACTGTAGCGCTTGGTGATCAGTGATGATGGTAAACCGCAATCCGAAAAGGGACTTGTGCAATCGTCGAACAGCCCAAAATACAGAAACGCTTCTTTTTGAGTTTGTGAGTATCCGTTTTCTGCCGCATTGAGTAGACGTGAAATGCAGATCACTGGGCACCCTTCTTGTTCTAATACAGCAACGATTCCGACGTGGGAAGCATCGGTGATGAGTGTAGTCGGTTTTGAAGGTGAGAACGGGGCCAGAACAGGACGATCCGTAACGCAGCGAATTACACCACGTAAGATATCTTCACACTCCACCGACCATTCCCAAGCGTCTGAATACTGAACGCGGAAAAGAGGTTGCGCCCTTGTAGCAAAGTTCGGGATAAATCGGGAATAGTACTGTAGGCATCCCATCATCGATCTCAAATGCGTGTGATCTTTTGGAGATTCGATGTTAGTCAATGATTTGAAACGTGTCGGATCGGGACGATATCTGCTGGAATCAACTGTGAATCCTAGAAACTCCAACTCACTCACTCCAAACACACATTTGGACGGCTTGATAGCCACGTTCCTGGCAGCAAATCGTTCCAGTGACAGCGTCAGACGAGCATCGTGTTCTTGCTTATTAACTCCGAAAATGAGGACGTCATCTTGATCTGCAAGCACACCGTCGAATCCTTTGATTACACTGTCTATTGCCGACTGAAAGAGGCCAGAAGACACATGCAATCCGAATGGGAGAAAATTGTGCTGATACATTCCCCACGGCGTGTTGATTGTTGTCAAGTAGAGAGATTCGACATCGAGTGGAATCTACAAGCATGTGTCCGCCAAATCGATCTTGGAAAAATACTGGCACCCATGCAGTGACTTCATGAAATCCTCTGGTTCCATGGTAGTCGCTCCGCATCTCCGCAACCCGGGATTCAACGTTAGTCGATAGTCCCCACAGATCCGTGGTGTCCTACCATCACTTTTCATCGCCACGACGATCGGGGTAGCCCAGGCACTGGGTTCAACTTTACGTATCACACCATCCTGCTCCATGTTCTATAATGCTTTCAGGACACCTTCCCGTTGACCGTATTGGAGGACGCGTCGTTTTAAGAAAATAGGTTCACCGTCCACTTCCAACTTCACCGACGGTACTTTCATGCCACCAACGTTACCGGAACACTGTACAATCAAATGTTGGAAGATGTGAGGTGATTGTAGTAGCCGCATTGCTCGAAGGCCCAGAATAGACGGAATGTGGGCTGATATCAGGAATCGGATTGGGATTGATACGTTGGATTCAGATTGAACGCAAAACATCGTTTCGCCAAGCAATTGCAACTGATGGCCAGTAACCCCATGAATGCGTACAGAAGTCGGGACTAGAACAGCATTAGAACAAATCGCATTGAGTGCTGATTTCGGTAGGATTGATTCGCTGCTTCCTGTGCCCATGATGAATCGATGCTCCACACCAGACTCTAACCTCAGTGGGGCGAACACGAACTGGCCGCTGGGTTCAGTGGTCTGCAGCGTGTAGATTGGGTTGGAGTTCTCATCTGCCGTTGCGATATGGGAGTCGATCAGGTTGCACTCGGGCATTCGGCATACGTTACGGATACGGCCCATCTTACCGTATGCATGGCAAGTGGCATTCGGGAATCGACAAGTCGAACGAAAATGGTATTCACCACATGAAAGACAGCCTTCGGTTGTGTTCGGCTTGAACTGGGTACTTGGGGAACCTGAGGTGAATTATGAACATTGGGTGCGTCACGTAAGGGTTTCGTTGATCGCCG
>UZAN01054510.1:0-15419 GCA_900618425.1 Echinostoma caproni | reverse complement strand
GTTTCGTGTCTGCTGACCTCAAATGGTCCTATCAAGTAGAACAAACATTTTTAAAGTCAGAAAGTTGACCTTTTATATTTCATGCCTTCGGCATCTGAGGGTGGCATTGTACATCATCTCCAAATTTATTTTCTCATGTGTTTTATGTCATTGAACCTACTGCTCTCCCGTTATCTTTCCCGGTTTACTGCCTAAAGATTTCAAATTAATCAAACGCTCTCTGAAAAGCATCTCTAGATATGGAGCTGTATCTTATGATGATCTGGCTGATTTCATTGTTAACCAACACCTGAACGCCTGTGACTGTCTGTGTGACTCCATCTTGTCCGATGCGTCACATCCCTTACACACAGCTCTATCTAGCTCCATTTCAACTTCTGTAACCCGCAATTAATTTAAACCTTTATCACTGCTTTTCACAAGTCCGTTCTACCTTAACTTTCACGTTTGTTGGTTTCTAAGGGACGAATATCAAGTGAACTTATACACAGTCTCATGTAAATTTTCACGTCGAAATTTTATTTATTTTTTTACGCGTTCTCCGTGTCCTGTCCATTATTATCTAAGTAACTATTTGTCACATCTCTAAGCTCACTTTTAATAGCGTGCAATGCCTAAGCAAAAGCGATCACATTCTATTCACTGAAAATTCTGTCCCCATTGGATGAATAAACTATACTCTTGATTTGACTTGACTTGACTATATCTTGGTAATTTAAAAATTATGTTATAGTGCGCAAGTAAAATGAATCTCATTACATGTGGATGTACCTATTGAACAAAAGTGCATGATTAAAATGTATCATCATTAACAGAATGTAGGCCTCGAATATGAGGTATGACATGTTGTTGTCTGAAGATTCCACTCATAACTCAATAATATATGCATCCCTTTGACAGATATATCCAGTTTGTTTGCTGTTGTTGTTGTCCCTGTTCTTATCGTTCTTGTTCTTGTTTTGTTCTTTTGGTGAAGATGATGATGATGATGATGATAATGGTAGTCTTGTGAATTATTTCTCTCTCATTTCTTCGCTTTTGGGTCGTATGTTTATCAAACAATGAATCGGGCCAATTCCACCCCACTTCCAGTGGTAGGCAACTTCGTTATCATTCGACTCAGTAGCATGCTGAATCTTCTCGTGGGTTGGTCACCCGGGTTCTCTACGTTTAGATTTTTGGTAATCAAGAATGAACAATAGGTTGTTGCGGCTATCATCCAGTGAATCTCTAACCCTTCTATTATTCATTACACAATGGCGTCTAATGAAAAAGTGAGTTTAATAAATAAATAAATTCGACAATGCAAGAGATTCATTCTTTGTAAGTTCATCGCTGCCGCTGCAATCAAGCGGTTAGTGAATTTCTAATCTTTATAAACGTGTTTCAGTGTTTCAGATTTATTCGGTTTACAAAAAAAAATGAACATAGACCAACCTCTGGTGGTGGTGGTGGTGGTGGTGGTGGTGATGATGATGATGATGATGGTCTTTACTAGTCAAAGAAATTGGCTCGTTTCTCCTCAAATAACACTGATTTTGCAGAATAACAGAGGACAAGAAACCAGCAGGATACGATGTCTGTCACAATTGTTTGTATCGCACCAAAGAAAACCAAATAAGTTCCCGTTGGAAAACCGTGCAGTAATTTTAATCCGCCAGATCTTCACTTGGAATTTAAACACCACTCGTTTGTTCCGTAAAGAGGATTGTGCAATCCTTGCCTTGTGAATAAACTAGTCGTATATCTGATAAAAAAACAGCATATGGATAATTCATGGCGTCCACAAATGATGGCCACCAAAATAGATAAGGTGTTGAATGGCTAGTCCTACGCAGAGAGACTGGAGTCGTTGGGGTTATATTCCAGTCACCACCGGAGCATCAGAGGAGACATAATTATGGTATACCAAATAATACAAAACCCAAGTCATCCTTGTCACCCGTTGCTATAATTTTCACCCAATGTTCATGTAAGAGAACATCCATTCAAACCATAGGTCTCAAAATGCCGACTGGAATCCTGGAGTCAGTCATTCGCAGTCACAGTGTGTTCGATCTTTGCAACTCTCTCCCACCCCACGTAGTCTGTGCACCAAGCATAGAATCTTTCAAACTGAGACTCGATGAAGCACACCTTAGCACACCTTACATTCCAATATAAGTGAAGCTGCGTGCGGCAGTATCATGTGACATTTTACACCAGTGGAATTGTGTGCATTACTGTCTTTTAATCACAGCACCAACGTATCGGACGAGAAAATCATGAGCTTGAAAGTTACTTCTGTATTAAAACATTGACTGGGACTTTGCTTTCAAACGCATAAATGAGGTCAACTTCACTGTGCACGAGTCGATGAGGCATCCAGTTTGATAATGCTGTAATACTTCAATAACTGACATATTTGGGATCACATTCTTGCACACGGAGGGACATCTACCCAAAACTTTATTTCCCGGCAACAATCACTCAGTGCATCTTGAAACCACTGATGCATTTCTTGAAGAGCTAGAAAATCTGTTTTGCTTGCGGTCAGAGTAAACAGCTTGCATGATTTCATGGTGATCAACGTCGTTCAACAATGTGATTCTGATGGTCTCTTACTACATGTTAACTTAGTCTCACTTTGTAATATTCGACGGGGTCAAACATCCACGATACCCAATACATCTCGATGCCAATTGAGCCGGGGACCACTGACACAACCAGTAAAGTGTGTGTGCGGTTCGTACACCTCATGATTGGTTTAGAATCAGGGTTTTTAACCTACTACCCCTGGTGAACTGCCAATGGTTCACTGACCCCATTATAACTCCGGGTGTTGGCTTTTCGATCCCTCATTTTGGTGGGAAAATACCTCCGCCACGTGGAAACAGTGAGTGGGGCTTCCTCAACCCAATTGGCTATTTGAGACGTTCAGTTATATAGGAGCATTTCGCGAGTTGTGCATGAGAAGGGTGACCAACCACAATCCAAGACGCCCACCCATCCCCGGACCACACTGAATGTCCACGTACCGCGTTCGCAAGCACATAAAGTCAATGACAATATTAATATTATATGCAAATATAGTTATAACTCCTCAGACTGAGCGCTTCCTTGTGCAGTAACCTCTTTGCTTTAGATGAAATGAACATTTCTACCAACCTATATTCCAGTAAAACTATGGAAAAATTGATATCAATATGTTTCTGGAGTGGATTTATCCTGGACTACCTCGCAAACCGGCAGCCCTGACGGGAATTTCGCGTCCTTTGAAGAAACATTTACATTTTAGATAAAGAGATCGGGCCACACTCGAAACCTGATTGATCTGTTCATCAGTTTTATTGAATTTACACATTGTGAACAGGTAAAATAATATATTCGGTCTAATGAGCTGCCCCATGATGGAGTGTGGCATGTGTGCCATTTGTTTCTAAAACAATCCCACAATGTACTTTAGAAAACTTCGAACTGTGAAAGCGTTAGCAGTGATAGAATTTATTCAGAACGATTATTGCAGATGTCCATTTTGCAAATATCTCTATCAGTTTTTGAGCAAAGGAGTACATGGATCATACATTATGAATCTCGATATCGTTGAGTGTTTGGTGACGATAGCCAAGTATCGATCGATATGTTTGGATCGAGGCCTCCCTTCTTTTCGTGTATCATTTATCTTCCCGTGGTGAATCAAACCACGTGATTTCATTAGGGAACAATAAATTTTAATTTACCGCAAACTACTGCGAACAGAGAAGAAAATAATCTATTTGGTAAATTCTACAGGTCGGGCAGACATCTTTTCTGACAATCTGTGTGATCACCACAGGTCGGCTACCTTGTACCACAAAAGATCAATTCTTCACCTTCTTTTTCATATAGTTACAAGCCTATTATTTCAAAGGGGCAAAATACACAAGGCAAAACAAGTTCTTCCTTGATTACTGGTTACCAGATTTTTGCCCTTGTTAACATGTATAACTGATGGCATTCGTACATGGTGGAACGTCCGAAACGAACCCATTGCTGGGGTTACCCTTGCCACATCAAACATCGTGACCAGTGTAATTCATCCTGCGCATGCAAAACATGGTCAATCTATCACGAACTTAATGGACTGACCTTTTCGACTGAGCGTTCACCATACGTTGATCAATCACCCCGGCCCTTGTCTCTCGTGCAACTGTACACACACACACACACACACACACACACACACACACACACACACACACANCCAATAACATTTCCCGCCTAGCTGAGTTGATCATCAATAAACGCTTGGGATTTCAGTCTGAGGTTTCGCCCGTTAACCGGGAGGCATTTCACTCTCGGTCATCAAACCGTATTTTCGTTTTTGTTTTGTTTTGTTTTGTTGAAACGTTAACCACCAGTCCGAATCAACCTAGTCAAACAAGGAACAATGTGAAACATCGAGATTAAACTGATATCGTCGTTGGGACTGGACAATGCGAAAGACCACGACATGCCTGTCGAGGGTGGTGGGACGGGGGACGGGTGGGGTTATCGTTCCGGTCCCAAAATAACAACGTTCATTTGATAAATGTGTGCGCATTGTATGCGCATCGTGTTTCCCCCCCCCCCAAAAAAACCGAACACAAACGCGGAGANGTAGAGATTAGGAAAAAAATATTCACAATTTGATTAACGATTGTCCGTAGATGTGGATAGCTATTTTCAGCCACGGGCCCGGAAAAAAGAAAATGAAAAATGATTGGTAAACATGCCTTCTATTGAACCGGATAATTGATTTTACCATATTACTTTTAATAGTTGGTATCTGGTAATCCGATTTCAAATCCTACCATCACAATCCACCTTCCACTTTGATGCATTCCTTTCGGACAGCCATTTTCTCGCTACCGCTTCCTTCATGAAATTTGGATGCACATTCGTATACTCACCAGACAGCATAAGAAGTTAGATCATGTATAGTTATATTCATGCAGTTTAAATTGCAATCGATAAAATCGAATGCATTTATTCAGTGCATGGGTGTTATAATTAAAATCGAATACAGTACAATAATCGCACGTGGCGATTGATATTTGTATTGCATTGCAATTGCAAACAGAATCCGTGTTTGATTATACTTTCACATAAGTGCAGTTGAACGAGGGTGGTCAGGTGATCAGTATGGGTCTTAGTCACTACAACCGAGAGGTCATGTGATCCAATTCCACCAAAGTTGTCTGCTACCCGACTCACTTCCCCGGGACGCTGTGATTGACCACGGCGGCACTTTTTTAACAAAGATCGATTTTTCTATTGTATATTGATTGAAAAAAGGAATAGGGTTATTAAAAAAACGATTATTTCATTTTGAGTTTGATTGTAGAAAGCAAATCTAAAAAGAGAGAACCGTTTTGCATTTAGTACATCATACATTCCGACAAATGAGCTGTTATATTTCATTTTAGTCAAACCTATTCACCCCTTTTTTCCAGATATAGAATACCAAGGTCGGATTATATTTCACGTGGTCGGAATCTAGCTTTCCCGTCACGTCAAATGTAAACAGTATTGAGAGAGAATAAAAGAATAATCTGTCCACAACCTTCGGATTGGGAAACGAACCAGACAATGTCAAATTGTGTCCCTCATACGGACAGGTTTTCAGACAGGTTTAGAAATTATACGACTCAATCAGACTTATGTTATGTTATGCTAACAAAGTGTATGCAAATGAAGGCAGAACGGTAGAAGAGTGTCATGGACAGACTGGGTGTGTGTGCAAGGGATTGTGAGTTTATCCAGACGGATAAATATACAAACTATGGTATGGATCTGCATTCCATTCTAACCCGACAGGTGAACGATAGATGAATCTGTGAGCGCACGGGATGGATGCTGTAAGTGCAAGTTAATTAGCAGTAAAGTGATATGAACTAAACAAGAACAGGTAGTACGTAAATTGTGCTAGAGATCAGTCGTTTTCCAGTTCGTGCTCGGTTATCAAGATTTGTATAAAATGGGAACAGAATAAAAACAAAGAAACAAACAAACCGACAAAAAATTGATCGGTTTTTTGTGACGACCGAGAAATGTAGAAATATTAAACACAATTAATCAGATTGTGTTTTCATCGATTAATCCTATTTGATTTTGCGATTCAACATTTGTGAAATAGAAAACCAATACAGGAATTTGCGCAATGGTTTCGAATCGATCCGTTTCGGAACTCTACTTTTAGCACATCAACTCCGCGATGATGAACTTGGAAACAAGTCACTAGGCTGAAATGGAATAAAATCTTCCGGTGGAAGTTTTATTTGTGCGTTGTTGATGAATACAAAATCAGTGGGAGTAGAAATAAAATACATGAGTGACCCCTAGTTACGTCACCCGACTTAGAGACGGGGTGATGGTGTTACGTAAACAGGATAGTCGATAGTTAAGTGACTTGTGTAAACAACTGTTTGATTGAATGGAAACACGTTCGACCAATGGTTGATCGGCTATGATAATTTGTGGTTACTAGTATAAATATTATCCGTGAAATTGTTCATCATTTGAATTTTTACCAATGTTTTCAATAAATTAATGCTCCTTGTTAATCAACCACGCGATTGTTCCATGTCCACAATGAAATTAACCATTTTCAATAGAGCAAAAACAGGAAAGTGATTGGAACTTCAACCTAGAACAATCGTGATCTGCTAATCGTGGTATTATGCTGCAGAAAACGGACAATTAACCGTTAGGAATAAGGTGTCGTTTTTTGAAAAAAACTAGAGCGCCTCGCTAAGCGGATGAAAAGGGAACCTAAACATTTCTCAACTTCAAACAGAACTACAACGCACAAACACACAGACACAGGGAAGAACAATTGAGTTATAATTCAATCTGTGACAGCTGAAGTCTGAAACGTTTTGCTTCCCTGAGATAAAACACGGAACAATTCTGATCAGATTACACAACCGAAATTGGCAGTCACAGATTTGTGTTTTATTTTTCTACTTCAAAATTTCATTTACACTATTTGATTTTTCTCCGGGTGTGTAAAATCCAATTTTAGTGAATCAGGGACAACTTTGATCAGAACAGTGTGCATAAATACGCGTAACTTCTTCTCTCACATCGTGTGGTGGTGTGTGATTAATTGAGAAAATGGCTTACATCTCTCCCCTTGCTTGATTTATCATTTCTTGTTCATTCAACGGAAAACTGTGCCCAGTAACCCCACTCGTACCCTTCAAATTGTGTTTAATCTTATTAGCTGGAAGTCAAGTTGCGGAAGAAATAGGTTTACCATGTACTTTCAATTCAACCCAATCGGATTATTTACGATGAAAAATGTCGTGTAATCAAATTACACACATCCAGTATTGCGTTTGATTGAAACCCAAGCCACTTCTGCGATTGTTTTCTAAATGTCAACTTGGACTATTCTATCCAGCTGCCAACAAACACGTGATGTGTTGTATAATATTTGTTTAGTCAATCGGATGTTCTCGCCGACCATTCACGATGCACGAGGAGAGAAGACAGTCGAATGAATGTTTGTGTTTACACGGGGTGTTCAGAGCTGTCCCATCCACCACCACCCCGTTCACAACCATCCCGTCCGTTGCTCGGTCTCATGCCTAAAGGCAGAAAGGTGTTTGCCGTGCCCACTCATCGATTTTAGATCTATCGGTGTATTTTAATTCAAACAGCTGGATTTATGTCTCAAGTGGTCGGACAAATACAATGAAGTCAGGTTGCGCAGTCATGAACACCCCTCCCTCCCGGATCGACGCGTCTGATCCTGCTCTGAGAATCCATCCCCCCCCGGTCCACATCCCCTCTCCACCTCGATGTAAACAACTTCAATGAAGATAAACCACCAGTGTTGTGTCAATTCAACTCAACGATGAACTTTATTTGCCCTGAAGAGGACATTATCTTATGTCAGTTGCTATGACTAAAATATGGGACAATATAGGTATTAAACTAAAGGCATTGAGCGCTACAAATTGGATCAATTGTGATGAATAATCAACATAGAAAGACTCATGATTATGTACAGTTCAATCATTTAATGTGTACGCATTCGGGCTATTCGGATAGCTATGACCGTCTGGTGGATGATGATAGTTTGTGTGTGCAAACGAGGTGAAATATGCCCAGAACTAATTTTTGATGGACGAATTAGGCACGTGAAACAGATGTGCACTGTTGATGCGTCGGTTACAAGGTTCATTGCAATGATTTGCCTCCATCACTTTTTGTTTTTCTCGAGGGTTTCGAACCTGGCCACTTGTGATTCGAGTCCCCGAATGGGCAGAACAAGCGAGTATGCACTGTACTACGGAGAGTGGTCGATTTTACTCGACTTCAATGAAAAATAGTTTACACTAAAGCGATTAATTCCACGCAAAAATTTGGTTTCGTTCACACACAGAATACACGCAATTGACCGCAACAATCTCTCGTGCCCACTGTACCTGATGCGTATTGATTCGACCATGGTATTCATTTAAAGAGTGCAAAAATTTCATTCAGAAGCCCGTTTCTGAAGAACTCGAGGTACATACATCCACAGACCAAAATCTTTCGGTTAAACGACTTGAATCTTCATCAGATCTATCCTCCAAAGATATTTAAAAATCCCACGGTTCAAACTAAAAGGATCGTCTCTCACTAAGCAAGTACAGGACGATTTCAATGCATCTCAACATGTGCATGCTGCGGCAAGCGCTTGGGTTTACATAGGAAGTTGCAATGGAAACAAAATATATGAAAATGCAACAAAACAGATGAATCTGAAAAAATGGGATAGGGTATAAAAGGTGAACAATGTTACCGAAATTATATATTAATACACATTTTTTCAAGTGAGTAATGGGATATTTGATTCAATCTCAAAGGGGAATTCGTTGTGTAAAGAACATATGAATCGTGAACGGAAAATATAGGAAGCACTATTGGACAGCTGTTTCGACCTGGCTGAGTCTCAAAAAGGTCGGTTGTCCCATATCATGTAAATGGAAAGTGGAAAAATGGTCTGATTAGCTGCCCGATGTCCAAGTGAGTAGTATGCTTGTGAAGTCCTGGGTTCGATCTCCAGTTGGGTCAATGGATTCGCACTACTGATGATGATAAAACGTACCGTACATCTGTCCATGGATTCGCGCACTGCTGATGAGATCCAACCAGATCGAAACACCTGTTCAGTGCTTCCTAGCTTTTCAGTTCGCGCTTCATTTGCTCTAAACACGACGAATTCCCATTTGAAATAATGTTGTTTCTAATCACACAAGGCAAGATCCATCGGTTGATAGCCATCATTTCAGTAAACCGGAGCTACTTTGCTATTCGTGACATGTAGACGAGAAGCCGCGATCCCGGATGTTTTCGTTCAGATAGATAGTGGACTTGTAAAGTCACAATCGCCGGGATTAATCCAGGTGCAGTGCGGACGTACTGCGGGCTCTCTTAGCGCAGCGGAATGATCAGAGATGCGTGACAGGATGTCCCTTGGCTCGTATTCTCGCAGCTAGGGATGATACGACAGTGGACAACCGCTGTAGGGAGGTTGGGCGACCCAAACACGGGGTGTCCAGGAAACAGGTCTTCCGTGGGTCGGGGTTAAAATTAACCGGGTGAGACAAAGTACATAAAACGCCATAAACCGAAAAGGTCCAGTGAGATACAAGCACTCACGATAAATACTACTAGCGCGGTTGCCAAACGTTACATAGGTCGCCACTTTATAGCAGTAGTTATTTGTGTGTGTGTGTGTGCTGGATTGGTATGCACTGAACACAAATTATAAAAAGCTGATGAATTATGTGGTAAGTATAAAAAGATGTGGATAGTTGACCAATTACTTTCAAACTGTTCCATCACGTACCACTCCAGTAAGGCTGTCATCTTAGTCACACGGACAGTGGAAAACCCATCACAATCATTAGTAGCTTTCACACATGACATTTTTTCAGTTTTTTTCTCAGACTGAAAATGAGAGATTAAATTAACCAATAGGTTTCTTTGTCTGTTGACAAATCATTGTTAAAAGATCGCTGAATAACCGGATATGGTGTATATATATATATATATCTTGTAACTCATATATATTTGCCAAAATTACAGACCAGCATCGTTTATGTCCTTTAATCAGTTAAACAGGGTTGCAGCGCATAGCCTAAAATACCGTTCCAAATTGAAGGAATATATATGTACCCACCGCAAACTCGCAGGATAACCCGAACGCACTCGAACAAGCTCTCTCTTTCCCTAAAGTTGATTTTCTCCTGTGATAAGATAAATCAATTGCACAGTGTTCTCTACGCTTTCGCTTGGTAGGAAGTATCATTTGTGAATCGCGTGTTACATTCTATCTTAGGAAAAAAACCTATCTGATAGAAACTAATCAAATTGTTTGAGTAAGGCAAGACCAAATGATTTGCAGTTTATCTAACATACGAAAACTTCAGTACGGTCGGAGTGGGTGTCTCGGTTTGTGACTGGTCACCATTCCCTTACACCTCGTGAAATGCTCCTATATAACCAAGCGTCTCGAATAGCCTCTGTTAAGGAAGTCCTACTCACTGCCCTCCTGTGGCGGAGGTGTTTTCCCACCAAAGTGAGAGAAAGAACAGCCGACATGCGAAGCTATAACCGGGGTGGTGGACAACTGGTAGTTCATCCTAGGGGAGTTAGTCAAAAACCCTGATTCCAAACCAACCATGAGGAGGCGCATGAACCACACGTACACCTTCCTGGTCGCGGCAATGGTCATCGGTTCAATGGGGCATGGTGGTGTAGTGGGTGCCTTGGACGTGTGACCTCGTCCAAAGAGCGTATGATCCAATGAACTGGACAGCAACCTCCAATGGACTGCGAACTCTGAGCTCCGTCGTGTTGTCATTCCGGTCTGACTTTCTAGCCAAAGGCTTCGGGTGGGGACCCCAAGGTTATCCCAGTTCCTCGACCAGGACAACCGGGAAGTAACATGTCCATACAACCTTTGAAATCATTCTTCAGATTTCTTTTTGTTCACATGTTGTGGCACATTTGCCAGTTCTCTGTAATTGGTTACGTGTTGAAACTAAATTAACACACGACATCCAAAAGATTTATTTGTTCCTTAATGGCTGCTGTCACATTATCAATACTATAAAATTTTTGGAGATGTAGTTTTCCAAATTGAACACATAGACTACTTTTAGGGATAAACGGTCTGTCATCGAACAATATATCATGCATGGGGGGTTAGCCAATTACTGCACAGTAATCGTGGATTTCACATAAAACAACTACGGTTGTGGTATAATATCAGTGAGTCTATGCTGTGCACATACGTGTGTCTAATCGCTTGTGTGTCCGTCTTGATTTGTACTAGTACAGATCAGAGTGGAATAATTTCCCCTATCTGCGATATAAACAATGTGATTTGTTTCAGACATATTTTTTTTATCTCGGTCATCTACTCAATTCCTTGATAACTTGATTGATTTTTCGCGTAGATCAACTTGTTCGTTTGAGGTGCTGTCAACCGCAGCCATGATTCTTATCGAATCTTTGATTACCCCGTAAACAAACGTCTAAGGGCGTAGTGAGAGTGACAGTTCTTCCACCACCACCACCACAACCACAACTGCCACCAGCACTGACAACATAGGACCGTTGTTTACTAATCACGTACGATAATGATATCGTGCAGTTGCACTGGACAGACCAAATTGCTTCTGGTTTGGCAAGATCGATAGAAATCGGAGCCCGTTTTCCGGATAGATAGAGGTAGAATAAAAAGGCTCAATTTCATTTCTGTTTCGTTGTTGTTTATTTTCGTTTTCCTGCGTTTTATATTTGTTTTTGAAGGTACCGCATTTTTTTCACAACTCTATCAAAACACGTTTCGTTTTGAAACCATGGTTTATTGCATATTTGGTTTTGGTAATCCACTTCATAGTCCCGGCACTGATTTTATGGCCTGCGGAATCAGCTTAATTTTAAACAGGGTGGAATGAGAGAGTACATCTTTTGATTGTCAATGAAAAGGTGATTTTGAGATGGATCACATGAGACGGTTTTGTGCGCCGCAGGCTCTTTGTTTTCCGGGACCGAAAAACGATGGTGAATCAGTTCGAACAACAAAAAACCGACCGGCTAATTTAGCTCTGCGGATGAGCCCTGTTTGTGCAACAGTACTACTGAACACAAGAGAGGAGAGGTATCAACAAACAGTAATCAAAGATACTAATTACTGATAAATGGACAACCAAACTTATGCAAATCATAAAGCATTAATCGTCGAAACACGCTAGTGTACCGTATGGCTACGAAAGCTAATTCTTTTCAAAATGTATTCCCTCAACTTGTCCGCACCCAAGTTTAGCCTATGATTTCTTTTGAATGTGGATTAGCCCACTGAAAGTTCACCCGACCCTCCCAAACAAATTTTAATTTCCCAAAATAATTGAAAGTCTTTCCGGTTTCAATAACATGCAATCCACTGTACAGCAACCTCAAAGGGAAACAATCTTTCCCGAAAGTGATGTTGATCCAAACGTGAGCTGATCGATCCGCGATTATTTCACAAGTAGAAGGCAGTTTACTTGCCACAACGACAAAATATCTTCAACTCATCCAGTTGCTTCTGGTGTTCGCAAGGTGCAATATTTACCCCATTTTTAGTTTCAATCAATGCATGTGAAACGATTCCCCATTTCTCCTGCATTCATTCGCTCTAAATACACACATGACGTTGTGTTAGAATGCAAAGCATCCGTCCCTTAGGAGGCATCGGAGGATCTAAGCAAACCAGATGATGTTGTTACTTGATCCTTGTCCCGTTCGTTCCCTCACATTGGATGCCTCTAAATGTCACGATGTTGTGTTCTCCCTCGTGGTCGATGTATCATATTCAGCCCTCAAAGACAGTTTCCCGACACTCTCCGCCAATCATGAGCCCTAACCGAAATCAGCGATAGTAAAATACCATGGCGTTGCATTGTCACACAATTTGTCATGGGCACTACGTGTTCAAAACACATTCTGTAAAGTTAGAAAGCTTTCTTATTTCTCACTTCGATTGAGAATACGTTCGATTCACCATAAGCTGATTGTTCGGTTTGTGAATGCATGCCTGTTCCATTCCACTGGTTTCATTACTCCCCAGTGATTTTTCCTGGTATGTTGAAGAAAGAATTTTGTTCACTGGCGAGATCTCTGAAACACATCTCTAGATGTAGTGTTAGTGGTATCGTCAGGGATAAACTCACCGATTCTATCATGAACAGACACTTACAAGCATTTGAAAGTTTCACAGCCAAAATACTCTCAGACACTCACCACCCATTACACAACGAATTTCCACAAGCTGTATCTATATCATCCTTACTTACCTCTCCTTATCGTAATTCTGTTTTGCCATGTCTAGCACGTCTAATTATTGACATGGAAGACATTTCCACAGAATTGCGCAATTGCTTTCTTCATTGACAAACACAATCTACTGCTTTCAGTTTCATCATGCACAATTTTGTAAATTTGAATCGACAAATATAGTGTAAATGCTGAAAATGCACCCGTTCGGGTGCAAAAACCCACAACTGACTTGGTTTGATTTGACTTGAGTCATTTCGGGTGATAGATAATGGATTTCTTAGCTAGTTCCTGCCTTGCTCCGTCGGAAAGGGAATGGTAAACATTTTCTGCTTCCCTGCATCTTTCTTGTATGTATTGACACAACACTCATCAGTCCACACTAATACACACCCAAGTGCATCACACACACACACAGAGTTTGTGGTGCAAATGGATGTTTGGCAGATTTGATTTTTGTATGTGGGATTTTTGTGGCGAGTTTAGTTGGCATGGCATGAGGACGAACGGGGTCATAATGGCATCTAGTCAAATTGTACCGGATTAATGTCCAGTGATTGAGTGAAAACGTGTACTATAGGTACGGATAAACAGACAATATGTACAACAAACCTCAAGTTATGAGCAATTTGGCTCAGAAACCTAGCACGGGAAATCGTACTGTCAACGGATACCGAGTCAGGCCACTAGCCACTAGGCACCGTCAGACTATAGAATAAGGAACATCAAGGGAAACAATCAGTGTTGCCGCCAGTTTGTTATGTTTTGTGCCGCTTATATCCGTGTCCTACTATTAGGTCGCACAGCACTATATCACAGGAGAACACCACTGGTGCAAAGAACGCAAGATATAGCACAATAGCAATAGTAGAACACGCGAAATGAGAACAGCGGACTAACACTAAGTCCGTGAGCTGATGATAGTTCTAGGAGCAGACGCTACCTAGGTGAAACACAGGATGCATGGTAGGCTATCCATCTCTCAGGCCTCCCAAACACGCGAAAGGGAAGACACGGCTTCAGCGGCACGGGTTTTTAATGGCGTTGAGCACAAATCACATGTCACGAGTCGGACGTTAAAAGTCAATTTACAAGTTCACTCTGCTGCTTACATGTGACTGAAAATAACATTGATCAATGTAGGAAAAAGAATTTACCAATGAAATTCACAGTGAGCAATGTTCAATCGGCCATAGGCTGCAGATCAGACGAACGGTGAGAATGAGTATTACCGTACTACGCAATATTATCGATTTATGTCCGCGAGATTAGTTTTGATCCGCGATGACCCTAATTTGGGTCGAATGTGTTGTAAAATTGTTTGATTTTGCTCACTGAATTATCAAGTGTGCGGCCGGGCTTATCGTGGGACGAATGGCGTTGATCTTCGTCCCAACAAGAGATATGTTTGGCTCGCCCGGTCGGATTCAAAGGCCTTTCCTGTTGAATTATTCCCGTGTGTGGTGTAATCTTTGTATCTAACTTATCTTTCACTTTCTCATGGACCCTGTTGGTAATACGGATAGGGATTTGGCAATAGTAATGGATAAACAAGAGCGAACAGGACCGAGCGATGTCGATAAAACGGTAAAACAAGTGGAGAAATCGGTATGATACAATTAGCAATAAATTTGTTGCGGAATGAGTAATGTTCGCATGTATAAGAAAGGGGAGGTATGGGTCACAAGAGCCGGTGTGAAACAGATTTGCCTGTATCAATATGTCATCAAAGCATCATGCTGTGAAGAGCAAATATGTCCTCAAGATGGTGGAGTGGGGATGAAAGCGGCTGGATGAAGGCTCGAATGCTGACAATTGTGGGGACAGCTGTGGGTGAACAGATACCAATGTGTCCATTGAAGCGTCTTAAATTGGTTAAGGTCAATAGGTTTGCTAAAGAGTGAATGTGCAATCGTTTGGAGGTAGCGATCAAAGTTAATCTAAAGAATAGATACATCTTAGAGTATCAAGCTTGGATTAGCCCATTTGATTGTTCAGAGGCACCAGACAATCTTGATGGTTCTCGGTGTGGGTTTCACTGCTTGGGATTCCCACTGTTTGTATGCATTCGAATGCGATGGAAATGTTTGTGATAACCA
>UZAN01054508.1:0-10861 GCA_900618425.1 Echinostoma caproni | reverse complement strand
AAAGCCTTCGACTCAGTCAACCACAGGTTCCTCCTGCGCAAACTGGAAGCCCTGTGAGTAGACCAGCAGTTAGTGAGGTGGATCGAAGCGTACCTAGAAGAGAGGACGTTCCGTGTATGGGTGTAATGCGTGGCAGCCGCAGCGAAGGTAAACAGAACCTTATTTCAACTCAGCCGAACGGTAATATCGAGGGAGGCTAAAGTAATCTTGCCACTGTATAAGGCGTTTGTGTGACCACATCTGTGGTACTGTGTCTGGTTGTGGGCCGCTCCCCTAGTAAGGGAGAAACAACTGCTTGAGGCAGTGCAAAGAATGTTCACCCGGATGATCAGTGGACTGCAGGGTAAGTCATACAAAGAAAGGCTGGCAGCCCTTGACTTATTCTCATTGCACCGCCGTCGCCTGAGGGATGATTTGATTGAGACGTTCAAAGGACTGTCAATAGCAGATAGATCGTTGTCCTGAAGCCGATGAAACTACAGGCCAACGGAAGTGCCGGGGCACAATTTTTCTCTCACCACGTGGTAAACGCACGGAACAAGCTTCCATCTACAGTAGTAGCAGTAACTGGTGTTCTGCAATTCGAACGGAGACTAAACATCCCCGAGTATGACTAGCACAAGTCTCAGTCACTACCCACATCCCCCTTTTGTAGCCGTTGTCTATTTCACCATCACTCCTTTACATCATACACCTCACGCAAAATTACTACAACATCTCTTTTTATGATTCCCGGGAAGCTCTCATTGCAGGAGTAGCAGTCTGCTGAGTTGCGGGGCTTGTCAAGTGATTGAGACTGCTTTTTCTCCGAGGACGATCCTGCTCTTCAGCTCTTCTCTTGTAAGTACAACATCCAACACACAACTGTGGAACTACATGGTAGTCGTAGCACAGTGGGAACCACCAGCTCACAAGTGCAAGAACCTCGACTTCCACTGGCAGAAGCTCAAAGTCCTGTCACCTGACCCGTTAGGGCTGTTAGGGCAAATATAACGTCTAGGTGCAACAAGTTACTGGTCCTCGATAAAAAGAAACCTATAATAAGGTAGGCAAAAACTCGGTGCGAACTGGGCCGACGCCGAGTGATTGACATTCTTCAACTGAGATCCTAGATACAAAATACAATATAAAAAGGATACACAGAGTAAGTGTTTGGAAGCAGCCCAACCCGAACGGAATGCCTACGGCCCGACTGGTGGAGTTCGGAGAGGCAGGACCAAGGGATGTGCTCTTATCAAAAGCATCTCTCGTAGGTCAGCGCACAAAGGGGCGCTACAGCATAGCCTCGGACAACCCACATGAGAAAGTAGGGTATAAGGGACCCAAGGGAAGGGCCAGTAATCATCGTACGCATCAGCCAACAAAAACTCCCTACAAAAACGGTGATTATAGAGAACGTAATGGAGGAAGAGGAATTGACGAAGTGCTTACCGAGCAAGTCGGTAAGTGGTGATGTACAGATGATTGTTCAAACTTCTACACCACTGCGGCTGACGTCCAAGGTGGGATCTACGAACTCCGAACTTAGAGGGTGCAGGACAATGGCCGAAACAGACCCATTAAAAAGGGGTAACAGCTCGGGCACTGGGTCCGAGACAAAAGTAAGAGTAGGGGGATTAAAATGCCCAATTCCGGAAGTTAGTTATGCTATGCGCAAATGCGTGCAGCATCCGGAATAAGTAGACAGAGCTGGAGGTCACATCTGAGGAACTCAAAGCTGCAGTTGTTGCTGTCTCTGAAACATGGTTAAGCGACCACCTACCACAGACCATCGTAAATAGCTTTGAGATTNACAGACAGGATCGATGGGAGCAAGTGCAAGGTGGACGAGTAGCGCTTCTCGTTCGCAAAGAAACTCCCCATAGGAAATTGGACATAGAAGTCTGCACCCTCAATATACAGATGTGTGCCATCTCACTACTCTCTAAGACAAACAGCGCCACCATAGCCAGTGTGTACAGAAGTCCGGGAGCCACCATAGACGAAGATGATCAACTACTCAGGGCGCTGGATTACCATGTCACAAGGGTCGGTGTTCGGTTCGCTTCTATTGACTGCAGATTACAGTTGGAGTGCTCAATGTGAAGCGGCAGCACAACTAACTAAGGTCGACTAAGATCAGCAGTTTCATGTAGGAAAGCAGACTTATTTAAACCTATATACAGAGCCATTGTAAAGCCCCACCTAGAACACCGTCTTCAGGCTTGGTCGCCCTTTGTGCAGAAAGGACGCATCCTGTCTGGAGAAGGTTCAGTGACTAGCAACACGGATTGTTGAGGGAATGAGGGGAAAAACACACAAAGAAAAGTTGCACGCGCTCAGTCTTTTCGTACTAGAAAAGAGGAGACCTTATTGAAGTATATAAGAATAAGTAGAATCTGCTGGGTTTAGATCCGGGGTCCCTCGTCACTGAGGCTCCTCACCAAAGAACACGTGGTCATGAGCGCAAAATCATGGAACAGCGTTCTAGGCTGAACCTATGAGCACATTTCTTTAGCAATGGGGTAGCGGATAACTGAAATAAGCTACCATCTGAACCGATTAAGCAGCCAAACTTTCAAGCCTTTAAAAGAGCACTGGACGCCAGATGGTTGGATGTTTCTCCTGGCATAGAATGTTACGTGCAATAATTGTTTTTGTGTAATACCCGGGAAGCACGAGTGTCCCTTTGAGCGTACCAAGGGGTGCCCATGGGCGCCCCCTAGGTATCTCCTTGCAGCATTCCGTTTGAAACTAGAAGGGAACACTCAGGAGACACTCGAAATACAGAGCACCACCGACCACATTTATACTTGCCAGTTCCCAAATCTACTTAGACGTAATATTTGTATCACCTTATTCATCAACTACCTCTTTTTATCTAGCAACTAACCATAGGCTGTTTTCTCACATTACCCATACATCTTGATCGAAAAAGCATCCCACTTCTAACAGTTTCATAATACTAAGACCCCTTTAATAGTTCGCAATGAAGAAGAAACAATATTTAGAGTTGAATAAGAATTTTTTACAAAGAAATATATATACATAAATCGGTTCAATCATCATCCAATGATTAATGCATCGTCCGGCGTTTCAATATTTTCTTCGTCGCCATCTGAAGTGAAAACCAAAAACTGTCGTTGTAGTTTGTGCTAAACCGTTACTTGAAATACACAGTCGATATATTTTTAAAAATTAGCTCACCTCTGTAAACCTTGTCAGCAGTAGTTCTTTCTACCACTTCCAGCCTGGACTTCGGTCTCCATCGCTGGATCTATCTCTGTATTCTTGATATCACAGTATGTTATGTCTCCGGATAGCTTTTTCTAGTACATAATCGGTTAAATGCGGTCCAAATAAGCAACCGAATGGCATCCGCTTACCGATGATAATTTTGCAAACTTCTGTGTCCAAAAGTGGTAATTTTCCTTTAACACCTCGCCAGCTTATCTCAATCAGCAGGTTGTCCGATATTAATCTTTTCAGAATATTACCTGTGCAGTCGGCTGGAAAATAACCTCCGCTTTTCAATAGATACTGTAATTGAATTACGATATCCATTAAAACTGTTTTAATTACCACTTCCCCGTAAATACTCTTATCTTTCAATTTATTTTCCAGAAATTTAAAATTCTCAATGGATTTTATGGGCACGGCTATCGGAATTGAGTTTTTGCTTCCAGCATGTGGCATATGATCGTTGAGTAGGTCCAGCTTTTTATCAAGCTTAGTGAATCCGTCAGTTAGTAGTTGGACAATTTTTCTTGGCATGCAAACAAAATTAAATATATGGATGATTGGACTTACCTAACATAAACTTATAATTGTTGCACAATGTTGATAAAGATTGTGAGATGCTGGCCAACTCCACACACAATCTCTCAGCGTTTGTCAACTTTGAATCATCCGATTTGCGACTTAAAACGATATAATTCTTATTCAATCGTTACCTCCACTTTGGTGTTGACACGGATGGTGGGGTACAGGACGCAAATGATGTTGATGGAAATTGCAAGCCGAAAGTAATTACAGGAATGATTATGCATACTTAAACTCCTGGGTTGTTACAGGTATTGGTATTTATGGTTCATTTCCCAATAATTCCGATTGTTGCAATAACTTACGTGGTGGTAATGAATCATCTAAATCTACCAACCGTTTTGATTTTATCGGAAGTTTATCCGATTCGCTTAAATCAGATGAAAAACGTTTTTGTTTCCTAAATGCATGGTTTATATTAAGAAATGAACTTACCTTTTCCTCTTATCAGACACCTGCACACAAACCGTAGCATCCGTTGAGGGGAGTTCACTTCTATCCTCCAATATTGCCTGTAAACGACAGGCTTTAGAATATGTTTTTGAAAGCCGGCTAAATGAACAACTGCACGCACCGACAACTCTGTGTATGCGTGCATCATACAATTTTCAGTTCGGCAGGGGGAAGCTTTTGCGTAACAATGCGCTCAACTTTCGCTGTTGAGCTTCGTACCCAGTGTACTTTGTTGTCACTAGCCACCCATGTATTTGGTGCACTCGACATAGTATTGTCCACCAAGAACTCTACGACGACGAACATCTCTGTTAAAATAACAAATGTGGTCAGAACATGTTGAAAAACAACACAACCATTAGCAAATGATCTCACCTTGATTTTCTCTAAGTGTGTTTTATCGGGATGAATACCCATTCGTCTTCATCCGGGAGTAGACTACCTTTACACTGTATGTCCTTACTGTTGGCAGTGTGATATTGATGTTGTTCACTGCTACACCAGGAAATTTTGACATGAGAAGTGAGCAGCGGTTTCCCATAATAGTCATCAACATTTAGGAATGATGAAATCAAAAGGTTTTCATTGCTTGTCTGTTTGATGACTGTCGGATAGTTGTTGACCAAAACTGCGTTATCGGGGCACTTATCTGCGTAGACAGTCCTATCAACGACAATTTTGGTAGCGCACCGTGACAAACGTCCAATCCGCTGGCATTGGGTATAATCCAACAATTGTTTGGGCAATACAACGTTGCATCTGCAGCTCGCTTTGATGTCCTACGGAATGCCTGCTGAGCGACTGCCTTTTTGGAGGTGATTTTTAGTCGTATCAGTTGCATAAATTATTCGTAAGGAAACGTTAAAAATGTATCCAACGGTCCAAACTGTGGAATATTCATGGATAGGTGGATCCAAGAATGGACGTTAAAAATCGCCTCTTGTTCACCCTAAATACGCCTGTAGTTTTCAACCACCACCCAAGCATTGCGCTTGATGAAGTCCACATAATAACTGCATCACTTTGGACAAGCCATCAAGTATAAAAAATAAAAGTACATGTCGTCCGGTTGTATTCCCTGTAGCAGTACGTGGCCAATGTAAAGCAGGAACTGCCTGAATTCTGTTGCTTTCCACATTTGTTAGTCAGTCAACGGTCTGCAAATGCGCTGGAATTCACATAGAATGTAGTTTCCAATACTCACTATACGTTCATCCACAATCCTGAGCAGCGGTCCTGAAATTTGATTTTGTAATGTTACGTTGCCCTGTCTCCACAATGTTATCAATTTTTTTATTAGTCCGAGACACACAGAATGCATATAGTCAATCGAGAACTGATTGATCATGTCAATACTCAACAACTCAAATGGTAAAACACCAACATGTTACTTGCCTTCTCGAACGGAAGTCAGCGTCCGATCTCTGATGCTTTCTTGTTGTTGAAAAATAAAGTCGCCTATTTTCAACAGTACCTTTGGAGTTACAGTGACAGCAACTATACTAACCGCTTTGCTGTTTGACTTGCTTAATGTATTTCCTAGCCTGGGCATCTGCGATTATACTATGCATAATCACCTTAACCACTGTTCCGTTCATTCGTAATCGTATACCCGTCGATGTCAGTAGACCCAACTCCTCAGTTGTTTTGAAGAGGTGTTCATGTACGTCTCCGGGCTTGGACGTACCACAGATCAATCCAACCAGGAAAACACGGGATAATGGTTTTATAGTGCGTCCCAGTATAGGCCACAATTGAACGGTAGAGCTCCTGAAAGGAGACAAACCATCGTGTAGCTGCAGAATAATGCACTACTAACTCAGGGGATTCCATCACATCAATAGGACGCTGAAGGCACTCCTCCAGAACGAAGTATAGATAGCTGCCACCTACGATTTGCCTCATTGGGGCTTCACGTGGAGTACCCATTAATGTCCGCGGATCTTCAGGAACATCATGGTTCAGTGATCTCAAACTTTTTACCAAAACTTCGATGGCCTTTGGCGACAATTCAGCTTCTCTTGCTATCCGCCTTGCAACAAACCGAGCAGATACCTGGTATCCATGTTTATTCTCAATGTTTGTATTATCGATTTGAATGCCTACGAATTAAGTGCCATTTATTACCAGAAATAAATACCTTCAAGCGTTTGGAAACAGCGATTTATCCTCGCTGTAAACCATTTCCCAATGTTGGTTGGCGGCACATAGCTGGGGGAGGGCAATGACGTAAAGTTTTCCAAATAATGGATTGAGGTTCACAACCCTGCCAACACATCAGAGCCTTTTTTCGCTCTAATATCGATCGGACTTTCGCGTTTTTTCCTAAGCTCACCTTTTCCCCGTTTCGGTTTTGCAGATTCATATAGTAAATTATTATTATCTCATAAGGGGTATTTTCTTTGCTTCATTTTTCACCTTATGGACTAAATTTTTCCTTTTGTTTTAATTGAACCTTATTTTCTGCGCGCAGTTTGGTAGTCCGCCATATTTGTTCTCTCCCCGTTAGTCGTTGCTTCTGGAGCCATGCCCGCGTTACAAGCAGATACACTGTTCATCGTAAAATGCGTGCATTGCCAAATAGACCATGTCCAACTCTGACTCCTGAAGAACCTGATAATGAAAACGAGAGTCATTCCAATAACGAAATTTCGGAAAAATGTAACTTTAACGATTTATTAGTTTCAGGCAACTCCCTTCATTACAGGTGGAGAAATAAATTGTAACAGTAATCAAAATGAAGTAACATCAACATCTGCTAATGGAAACGAACATCCAACAAGTAAATTTGCCAATCTGTTTTCTAGTGTTAGCATACACAGATCTTTATGCCCGACCGTCCAATCATATCAATGACATAAATAATCGTTCTGAAACAAGTATATATTCAAAAATTCTGTCATTTATTTTCCATAGTTTTTACACATGAATACAAAGGTAATGGTTGAACTATTCTGGAGGCACGTCGACTGGTAGCTTTGGAATGCAAGTTAACAGCGAATGCTACCAAAAAATTGTTACACTATCTGCGGGAACACCGTCCTACGTTACCCAGGGACTATCTTCTCCTGTTACAAACGCCCCGTCGTTCGAACGTCATTCGCACAGAGGGTGGTTAATATGTCCATTTCGGCTTGCGAGGGACTCTTGAATGAGCACTGTCGGATCGATGCTTGTACACTTGCAGCATATTACGAATGCAGTTAGCTATATACGAAATCACTGCATTCCGAAGTTCACGTTTGCAGCTATGGCCCATATTAGGAAAGATAAGGAAGCCTCAAGCTGCTGTGTTCGCCATTGGTGTTTACTGCGGGTACAGCAGATCACGTAATGCTATGGACTATTTATCACCTCTAGTGAACCAGCTGCGAACTGCTCTTGCCGATATCATCCGTTTGGGCTCCACTGGAATCACCGTACACATCTGCATCATTTGCGATGCACCGGCGCGAGCGTTGGTGAGTCAAACTTAGTGCCACAGCGGTTATAGTTCGTGTGAGCGACGCACAGCCACGGGTATCCATAATGGCACCAAAGTTATATTTCCAATGTTGTAGAACGAACGGAGAAATTTCCGTTCGAGGCGGGATGAGAATCGCTATGTTGGTGAATCTTCAGTGAAACTTCTACCAGTGGACATTGTGACCGTTTTCCCTCTGGAATACATGCACCTTGTTTGCCTCGGATTTTGCAAACGTTTGCTGATTCTAGGATGAACGGGCCAAACGAATAACATAGTCAGACGAAGTTCTACGCGACTAAAGCAGATAACTGATCGCCTGGACGAAGTTCAAAGTTGTCTATCAGCCGACTTTCAACGTAAATGTCGCGGCTTTGATGACTTCGAAAGATGGAAGGCTTCGGAATTCAGGCAATTCTTATTGTATGTTGAACCCGTAATGTTGCGTGGTATTCTGCATGACACAAAGTATTAAAACGTTTTGAACTTTTCAATCTTCATGTGCATACTGTGCAATCCGGGAGTTTGCACGTACTACACCGACTTCGTTTAAGATACGATTAACCATCTGATAAACCAGTTTGCATCATTGTACGGTGAGGATTAACTGGTCTACAATATTCATTGTCTGAGTCATTTGGAGGATGACATGAAACTGAAAGGATCGCTGGATAATTAATCGGCGTCCCCTTCCAGTCTTACATGGGGCAGTTGCGATGGATGGTACAATCACCGACCATGCCTACTTTGCAAATATTTCGGCGAGTATATGAGCGGGCCATAAACCCCACATCATCAGCATTGAGGCGGGTCGATGAGAGCCATTGCACTATTACTCGTCGAATTCCCATTAGTAGAAGAATATCAGGTTAGATTTTATTCAGTTTTATTAATTTCATACCTAGGATTCGCATTTGATTTCTCCACAAAATAGCCGGATAACGCCATAATGGTTAATGAACGATCGGTCTTTGTCACTGCGGACCAAGGAAATGAGCTAGAATATTGGAGAATATTGGAGATCAATTTGATTTCTTTTGAAGTGTGTATTCCGTCTTCCGATTTATCGATTTTACGTTGCGATCGACCGAGTATTGTAGAAACAATTTTGAAAACGGATGTGAACAGTAAATGTCTTGCTATGAAATACAATGGAAGCTTCGTGTTCGATCCTATCCTGCATACATTTGTAAAGTGAAGGTATGATCCTCTTATTCATGATATTTAATTAATGTTATCATTTAGATATCACAGATGAACCAAAATGTATATAAGTAAATAACTCAATTATATGTATTTTTGTAAAATTGTTGCGAGTTACTTTTAATCCGCAACGAAACCATTATGCGTTGAGGGATGTGAATATTCCGAATTTCAACTTCATTTCAAATGTATTCAATCGTAGAGTTTGCCGGTGAGTCCATCGCCACTGTGCATTGAAGGTGATTTACCTTAGAGAATGAGGTTAGATGGCCCAAACCAGACCAAGTTCCAACTAAAAAATCCTTAAACTGTTGGAAACTGGAGAGGACCTCCCACTGGGGACCACGGCACATAAAGTGCATGTGCTAAGAACAACTGATCAGTTTCAATTGTTAAATTGCTTCATATCGTAGATAACCATTTAAAAGCGCTTTAATGGGAGGAGCGTTACCAAGATGAAACGGAGGTACCATCATCTGATGCTACCAAACCAACGATTTATAAAGCCAAACGTAAGGTGTGGGTGCCGTTAAATAATGCTAATAGATTTTTCACAGTGCTCCGGTAATCCTTTCAGATTTTTAGATGGATTGGTCCAACCCGAAGCCAAATCAACCCTCTTACTCGCGGGACATAGCATATCCAACTCCACCACGAGGTTTGCTTTCACCGATTCACAACAATATGCCAACCCTGAGGTACGTAAACAACGGAGTTGACGTTTTCCACTCCAGAATCAATAACAGTATATTATCAGAGTACGGGACCGGGAAAGAAAAATTACACCACCGACAAGGTAAGTTTATTCATTTCAATTTTATATATCATTTAGATCATACGATCTGACACCAATTACATCGGGATTACATTGTCAGGCCTCAAGGTGAGTTATTTATCACGTATGCTCATCTGAATTAGCTCACTAATCGAGGTGATTGATATAAATAAACCTCTTTCATCATCGTAATCAACACAAACAGATAGCCAACAAGAAAGGTAATTAAAATTACCAGTTATTTCTAAAATAATAATAATAATAATAATGATTAATTATTTTGTTTGTCTAAATTCATGGTTGAAAAGTTGGATACATCAGAAAGACAGTCGCGGATCGTTAACAAAAACCTTGCCTAGGTGCATGCGACACTGCAGACGAAAATTTTGCCTGTAAGTGTTCGGCTACCCATCGACAGCGAAGAAGACTTCGATGAGCTGTAGGACGGGATAAAAGACAAAGACATCGACGATAAATTCGTAAGTTTCTGTGCAATTTTGTGGCCACGCATTTGTCGAATAAGGTAATTTACTGTGTAGGTTATTGTTGCAGGTGGATTACCTCGTCGTTAATGAGGATGACACAATGCGGGAGGCGATACGTCTACTGGGCAGACGCGTGTTCATCCCACATTTAAGTAAAAAATTGAATTGGAATGGCGTCCGGGGAAAACGCGCACTGTCATCATCACGTATAACAGACGCCATCATGAATAATTGGAAATGCTAATGAATTTTGTAATGCTGAAATCTCGTAGAGAATGATTCATTAAGTGTTCCATTTATATTTATGAACTTAATTCTTGTGTATTTTTTAGGTAAAGGAACATGTTCCACTCTATGCTACAATACAACTCGCTTCCGGAGATAAGTTCATAGGGTTCGGGGCTTCAATCGATCAAGAAGTGGTTTGGTTTATTTAGATTAATTAAGCGTTTGTCGTTTTGATGTGGGACTGACTAAACGCAGACACCTAACCTTAAAACTCCTTGTAGGTGAAGCAGGGGGTGTAATCCTCAACCTAGTCCGGAACGCGGACGCGTGTAGCCAAAACGGTGGAAACAACCGTGCCTAACAACCATTGCCGGAGCCAAATTGTCCATTGTGGGTGGGGTCCCCAAGCCTTCGTCAGGCCCAAACCAAACGAATCTGGAACAAAGAGGCGAT
>UZAN01054507.1:0-13073 GCA_900618425.1 Echinostoma caproni | reverse complement strand
TAACTTGATTAGCATCGCCTCGCTAAACGCCAAAATCCTGGGGTTCAAGTTACCTAATAATGGCTTGAACGACATTTGTGATGAGCAACACATGAACAAAACAAAAATCTCACTAGATCCCGCTATTCAAGTATGAAAACTGTCTGTGCGGTATTAACGGTTGGAGTGGATGTTGAACCAACAGTAAATTTTTATTATGAGTTGTCACCAATGCATCTTCGCAGTAGACCCCATACACCTCCTGCGAACTGGTCAAACAATACAGGTTCAGGTGGAATCAGTATCATCCCAAACTTCCACACCCCAATGGATTTTCTGACGATATTGAAATACCCACTAAGAGATGACAAACGCAGTCCATCGACTTCATCAATTTTAATCCGTTTCATAAAATCAGCAGTTTATTTTAAATATCGATGGGTGGACGGTTGAGACTTGTTATGGAAAACCTGAAATGTCGTATTAAAACAAGGCGTGAAACAACAGACGTGTTTAGTTGGATTTAATTATATCATATGCATTTTGAAATCTAATCAAATAGCTCTTTGCTGAAGCAATCAGGGCGATTCTGTGAGCCACGTGTCTTGAGTTCACCCTTGAGTTTTGGGCACCGTTATGCGCATGTTTGATGCTTGTTATTGCTGTTAATTATTGTTGTGGGTGGTTTTGTTGTTCTTATCATTATTATTATCATTGATGTTGTTACTTTTGTTGTTGTTGTTGAGTTAGCAACATTGCAAATGCGCTTGCCTGCACCAATGCCTGTGTCATCAGCGTTTCTTACATGAAACGCAATCAGGTCTAACAAGTCATCGGATTTATTTACCCAGTTGGCAACGAATAGTACTGGTTGAGTGGACCCTCAAGGGGGTTCGAATCATAATTTTATATGAGTATGGACGGTCCTCATCCTGAAAATTGATTTCTTTTATCTGACAACTATAGTGCGAATTCAAATTCTGTCGCAGCTCTCTCGGATCAGATGGCACGTGATTGGTCGGCCTGTTACCGATATCGCCATCACTGACGGACCCTATGTGTTGATCGATCTGTATTTCAAATATTGGCCTCGTCAATGGTTTTGACACAATTGCAATCAGACTGTTCCAGTTCAGTGACTTGTGTTCTTCATAAACCAGGGAATTACAGTTAAAACAATCTGTGGCGATGGTGAAAAATAGCAATCCTGGTGGATTTCTGCAAACATTACTAGAACAACAACAGAAAACTTTTGAGCTTTTGATTCAGCGGATTTCTGTGCAGTAAAATGCAGCTAACTCGAAGATGTATACAGTTGAAACTCTACTTGAAAGTTCCAATCAGTTTCATTATCAGCCTGATATTTGGTGTCACTTTTTGGTCGTGGTATCCCAATGGGCAGCCCAAAGATAGCAACCAAAACCGGCGCACAATAGTGCATGGTTAACGGTTGTACAAACTGAACTGAACTGAGATTGATAGTGCCTCTCTTGACGATGTCCCTCGTGTTTGACTTTTACTTTGCAAATTGGGCCGTCACAAAATCAAATATCCATGACGATTCGACTTGGAAAAAACAGTGAAACTTCTTAGTGCCATCTTCAGTGAAAAGTCATCTTTGTTTAGATTACCGTATCAATGCCTAAAACGTTCCAAGCCGGTGGAGGAAGATTTCGTATCATACGTGCTTGTCGTGTTAACCGTGAATGCGAACATTTCAAATTCAAACGCCTCACAGATTATCAATTTAAAACTCCTATGTTTGATTTTGGTCTCCAATCCCCCGCCGAAAGTGACGCTCATGTACGGTTATTATCCACACTTGAAACAGACGCAGAAATAAAGTGACAACAAGTTATTGATGAGCACCAGGGTTTAATCAATTTTAAACACGACGACAAGATGATCCAGCAAACAGGAAACCTACCAGTTTCTTATGTGAATGCACTAACCACATCTACAAGACGACAAAACAGACCTCGCAGCGCATGTTGGTACTGTGGAAAGTGACATTGCGGTCAATTTTGCGCATACAAACAATATAAATGCAAGATATGTGATGTGGTTGGTCACAAAGAAACCATTTTTCAATAAAGCTCTAAACCAAACCCATTCCATACTGAAAGAAGCACCAGATGTTGCATTTCATGAAACCTCATTTTTACCACGAACGCCCTAGACTCCAGATATCGTCAAAAATACATTAGGATTCATATTACAATCGAATTGTGAAATTATAAGTAGATACAGTAACCGATGTGACCATTAGCTTATAAAATACCAGGAATTTACAGGGAAGATCAGTTGCTCAACGAACTACTCATATTCCTCCAGCGTCATTTGGGGAACAAACACCCTTTATCACTGAGTTCAGCTGTGAATTTTCATCACTTGATTGTCGTTCTCGTGGCACTTCCTGCATATCACTTTGTGTTTCTAATTCCATATCCGGATCTACCAGTGCCAACCGCGGTGTACCACATGGGTCCATGCTCGGTCCCCGTCTGTTCCTGGCATTCATAAATGACCTACTGAAAGTATTGGGCCCAAAAGCAATACTGATTGCAGCCGACGCCAAAATTTGTAATACAACAACAGAACCCGAGGGCTTTCTAACACTTCAAGAATCACTTAACGCAGCTAATCAGTGATCTAAGGAGAAAGACACTGAATTCAGCGTTTCTAAATGCAAATTCCTATCCCTAAAAGAGAAGATTCTCGTATTTCCTCGGAAATCAGCAGCACATACTTCAAGTAAAAAATACTTAAATATTGTTGTTCAACAGGATTTAAGCTGCTCCATCAATAGCGCTAAGGCCTTGTCCGCTGCTGTGAAGAATTTCGGCTTACTTAGGCGAGTATTTGGTCAGTGTGAATCAGTACTGTTCCCACGTTTGCCGTCAGTGTACATTCGATCACTACCCACGTTTGNCACGTTTGGATTCCATGGTTGCAACTTGATCGCAAGATGTTTGAGCGCCCACAAAGAATGGCCACCAGGATGGTCAAGGAATTACATTGCCTCACCTATGAGGAGAAATTGCGATCATTGGGACTATATTCTGCTCAGTACTGCCGAATTGGAGAGAATTGACTTTGTCCTATCAAATACTGAAGAACCCAAACCATCCGTCAGTAACTGCTCATGTTATCAACCAATGTACACCTTAGGGAACACCGTTTCAAGTTACTGATTCCAAAATGTCGACTAAAATGCCGGCCCCAATCTTTTGCAGTCAGAGTATGCAATACTTGGAACACTCTTCCATCTCAAGTCGTTTGTGCACCAACTATTGAATCTTTCAAGCGCGGGGCTCGATTAAACATTGGTACCCTCAAATTTCTACACCACTAAGAGCAAACGCAGTCATTGAAGCCTACAATCTCTAATATATCCTACTTGGTACTGTATGTGACTTGTTTCGCCGTGAAAAGTTTCAACTGTGTAAATATCCAATGGGGACAAGAAAAGCATGAGCTTGTAAGTTATTCCCATCATAAAATTTTGACTTTCACTTTGCTTGATTGTTTGAATTTGCTTGGAATTGATTGTGCAGATAAATCGGGTTTGTGACCATTTCCTTTCATTGAAATTCTTTATCCTTTTCAAGGCAGGTTCACTTCAAAATCACAAAAACTAATCGATTGTGCGTCAGTAAACTGTGCAGACATGAGCGTTGTCCTCCTGATTTTAAAGGCTGACTGCCCTGGCATTCTTCTGATGGTCTTGGTTTGTTCTGCCCAATGAAAGCATTTTTACATGCACCTTCTGGACCTAGACCCATATTTTGTCCAAAATGGCCTGTTCCTGATGCATCAGTAGAGCTTGTCAACGGTTACCTGGACCGGCTGAAACAGTTAGGAGTATTATGTCCTATTCACTATTCGACATGAGCTGATTCCATCGTCGTCAAGATGGTCAACTGAGCCATAAGAATCTATACCGACTTTTGAACAGGGTTGAATAACTGCCTCGATACACATCAGAATCCATTGCCTGTTCCAGATGATTTGTTTGTCAAACAGAACGCTGGTAAGATATTTTCCAAAACAGATTTTCTGATGCGTATTTGCAATTTGAGGTCGAATATGAGTGCAAGGGTTACTCACCATCAACTCCCACACGGATTTTTACTTATCCCCTTTGGTGTTACGTGTCCCCAACACTTTTTCAGCAAACAGTGGACAAGATACTCGATGATCCATAACTTTTCAAATTCAAATGAATCCGTTGTAAGTTCAAGTGATTCCAACCGATGGCATTCCATTAGGAACGTGGGGGGTTGGTGCTTTGGCCGTAACCGATTGGACCGGGTCTGCTTAGACTCCGTACAATCCGAATGAACTAACTTCCCCGAAAACAAACAAAAGTGCTTTCTGTATGAGTTACCGATCGAGGATGAAAGTTTCCGTGGGGTGGGATTTNGGGATTTGGCCGGCTGTTCGTCCCCCCCCCCCCTTCGACCCACTCTGGAACGTGACATCCGTGATCGTAGGTCGGATATGCGTCATAGACGCGAATGAACAAAGCCAGCGGTAATTGACCTCTGGCGGTCGGGTAAAGAAGCGAATCACGTCAAGATGGATAGGCCACCATGCCCAAACGTGAATGTTTAGATGAATCACTGTATGAGTGTATTCAGTCTACCCCCTCAATATGCTATTAAGTAAACTGCATTGGGGCCGTGATTCCATCAAATACTACCGATTCCTTTGAATCACGTGCTGTTGCTTTCTTATTTCTGGTATTTCTGACACACTTGATGAGATATTTAGCATTAATCTGAAGTTACGGTGGATTCACTTGAAGTTACAACGGATTCACTTGAAGTTGAAGAAGCATAGATCTCGCGATGACGTTTGGGATGATATTATTATTGTTAGTGAAACTTCAGATGAGCTCATAAAACATAAACAGCGAAATTTTGGGTGCTTTTCGACTTCAGCCGCAGAAGTGCTCATATGGACTGTCTAGCATCAACTACCTGGGGTCAGTCACTGATACCACTGGTAGAAGACCCGCTCCGATGAAAATTGCACCAATAGTGCAAATGCGCGCACCTAGCTACAAAGAAACTTTACAGTCATTCCTTGGTTTCATGAATTACTATCACAACTTCCTATCACAGGGGTGTCAACTAGGAGCTCCATTAACCCATTTGCTCAAACGAAACACTATAAACGGCACTGGCGGCCTGCATGCGAAGACACATTCATTGCAATCAAAAGAATATTTATGTCCGATTGACTCCTCACTCAGGATCACCCCAGATTACTTATGATTGTTGCGATTGACTCTTCATAATGCAGAATTGTAGCCGTTTTGTTACATGAACTACCAGATGACAGTCGTAAAGCCATATGTGACGAGCACTGTCGGCAGCAGAAAAGAATAATGGTCAAATTGAAAAAGAAGTACTGGCGATGATTTTTCACTGAAGAGGTTCCATAAGATGTTGTACGGAAGAAAAGTCACCCCGCTTACTGATCACAAGCCCTTTCTGACCATCTTCGGTACGAAGACAAGAGTCCCGGTACAAACTGTGAATCAGTTACAACTTTGGGCCACAATGCTAATAGCTTATGATTTTGACTTACGTCTCATCAAAACGACAAGTTTTGGACATACTGATGCCCTCTCCAGATTAATAGCTGACCAGGGCAGCCGTGAAGGGTTTAGTGTAATCACATCAACTGCAATCGATTATGATGTTTAGTACCTCTTCGAGGAAGTGATGTGCTGCCTACCAGTTACTGCTACGATGATCCGACGAGAGGCATCGAAGGACAGATTAATGCAGGATGTTATGCCTTATTGTAGAACCAGTAAGTAAGTAAGTAAGTAAGAACCATAAAAATATGGCTTATCGCAGAGATTATCAAAGGTAGGTTAGCGTCACCTGTCGAACAAGTATGTTTGAAGCTTACAGAGCGAGTTCTTGTGTCTCATACCTCACAATCAACTTCGCCGAAACAATTTCATCATGGTCATCCCGACATTAGTCGCATGAAGGTGATCGCTTGAAGTCACGCCAATGGGCAATTTATTATTCAGCAAATTTTACATGTAGTTAGAACTTTCAACAATTATTTAATGGCAGCTAAACTATCACCTAAGGCTGAACCTCAATCGTGGCAACCTGCCATAGTGCCCTGATCACGCATCCACGTTGATTTTGCTGGTCCTGATGAATGTATGTATTATTTACCAATTGTTGATGCATATTCTAAGTAGATTGAAGTAATTCCGATGCATGCTTCAGCTGTCGTCATAACAAATCTCAGAAGATTGTTTGTTCAGTTCGGCATGCCGGAAGTCCTGGTTTCAGATAACGGTCCTGTAATATTGTGAATAGAGCTCAAAATGTAATTCAAAAGCTCGCGCAATAACGATTTCCAAAGATAGAACAACTCCGAATGGAATAGCTCAAGTAATTTATTCGAACTGTACGCCCTACGTAATTCAATGTATTAAAGGTTGGCAACAAGTTTATCGAAGTCAGTTTCATACAACACATTCGCCACACCTTGAATTTACCACAAGGTTTCGGTAATCCGGTCACGGTTTCGAACTCAATCATTCAGCCCTATGTACGGCTCATTCATTCACATATAATTCTTCCATCGCATTTTTCTGTTCGATATTCTGCTCATCAGTCTTATCAAATTGCTCAGAATCTAAAGATAAGTTATCAGACTCAGAAAGTTAATTATGAAATTAAACAGACTAACTTGGAGTGTCAAACCAATTTGATCCACATGTCTTCTGTGTGCGGACAAATCAGCCTTGTCAAGCAGTTGAAGCATTCTGCTATCTAAAGACATTAGAACAATTCCTGAAGCAGGTCTCAGGTCATTATCACCGAATAATACAACTTCAGAGGAATTAGCGCACAATAAATTTGATTTCAAATTTCGACCTTTGAAATGTTCAATGGGTGTTTCCTGAATTACGATATTTGAGAAGAAACAGGCCAACACCTCTCTTAAGTTCATAAGATATGGATGGGTTCAGAACAACAATAGCACTCTAATAAAATTCGCGGCTTAATCTTTAGAACTGGAATATCGGAGAGCGGTAAATATAAGTTTATATGAAGTGTTACGCAGCCATTCTAAAACACTTCGCAGAGTGGCAAGGAAAAAAGAAGTACCCCCCACCCGGCTGAAAACTTCACGAAAGGCATGAGCTGTAAAATCCGATTAAGGTGATCTGATGAAGAATTCCTTCGGCTACTTATTGAAGGAGTCAATAACAACAAGAGCATACTTCCATTAATAAATAGACCACAATAACCAGCATGAACACGTTGCCAAGACTCAGTTGAAACAGGCCACGGACTCCAATTCGATGTCAACTGTCGAGATTTCTGGTAGCATTTAAAGCAGCTCTTTGCTTTGGAACATATATCAGTACCCGCGTTCAGCCAGCAACAAGGTAACCTAGCAAGTGACTTCCTCTTTTCTATCCCAAGATGGCCGAACTGTAAATATTCGAGTACGGTTTGACACAACGTCGGTGGAATAACAACTCTGTCATTCAAACACAGCGATCCACCAGGTTTAATCGAAAGTTCATCACGTTTAGCATAGTTTGATAAAAATTGCCTCCTGGTGTCGGATGTGTTTGGCACTGCAATGTTCAACTGTGTATTCATATGCACTGAGTGAGACGCTCCAACGCTGAACGATAGCTGCAGATCTTCCGCAAAGGGATTTCCTGGGGTCAAAAATAAATTTCAAGTCCTCGGTAACACTGATGAAGCGATGACCGAAAAGGAACTTGTGGAGACGTTTGACTGGCTTCGCGATGAGTTTGAGTATAACCTCGTTCAGCTGTTGTTAACCGTCGAGACACAAATAATTGGATGCCCATTTTGTACAAGAACAACATCAGTGCCATCAGGTGGTGCATCAGTAATAACAACGGAGAGAATTTTGGGACTGAATGGATGAAGTATAGCATTTGTCAGCAGAAAACTCAGCAAATCATGGAGGCAATGTTCAAGAGCATCAGTCCAAATAAATTTGTTAGAGAAAGAGAGTAGAAATAGGAATGAAGCTTTCCGACTGCAATTAGGGAAAAATCTAAGAGGTTCCAATTAATGAACTTTGTACGTGTACGTTGGACGGTGACTTGACTTTCGTTACAGGAAGCAGGCGGTTCGGGTCAGATCTGTAACCCTTACCAACAACTGGATATCCAAGACATTCTAAGTGAGAAACAAAATATAAACACTTCGTAGGGATTAACGGCAACGTTTTTATCAGAAAACCTTTGAAGGAGTTCAAGTAATCGTGCATCCTGTGTGGACTTGTCTGGAGCATGAGGAAAAAAATCATCTTGATAAAATTGAAAGCCAGACATACCGCCACTTGTTGGAATATAAAAGGAGAAATAGGTAAACCAAATGGGGTGTTATTAGTTGTCAAAATGGATGAGGTTTCGTCTCACAGGATTTGTATATAAGCATCCTTTAAGTCAATCTTGGAAAAGACCTCAGAACCAGTCAACTGATTCGAAATATCCTCTGGTTCAGCGGTTGTACAATTCTATCATAACAGTCTTGGATTCAGGATGATTCGGTAGTCACCACATATTATAGGAGTCTTGCTGTGCAACTTGAGTGGTGTGACGACTGATGTACCTTATGCTGACGATACCACCTTCTCAATAACATCTATGTAACACAAATTATTCAGCGCATTCATGACAGGTTCATAAAGGCCATATGGAATAGCCCGGGGTTTGAGGAAAACTGGATCGCCATTAAATGGTAGCTTCCCCAGGGGAATTTTCATGCCACCACGGGCCTTTAAACATTTAATAATCAAATATTTCAGTTCATTGTCAGTATCAATAGAAGTTAACAAGGAAAAATTGGTCTTTAGTGCCTGCATAGCCGTCAAGCCTAGTATGGAGGGGCCAGACTTGATTATGATGAGTGTACAGGACGCACTTTTAGAATGTTTATTACAGACTGAAATCTCACAAGAACCAACAACAGACAATGAATGTCCAGTGATACCATTTATGGTGATAGTGGACGGCTGCAGCTTAGCTTCTGGAGCTAGCAGGTTGAAATCATGAATTGAAATTAGAGACGCCAAAATGAAATGAAGTGAAACGAAATGAAATGAGTTACCAGTGGAACTGAATATTTGTTTACTAATATGAGAGATAATATGGGAGATAATTGCCAAAGATAAAGAAGAAAAGTTTTTTCTATGTCACTCATTTCTTAGTCATTGGACTGAATTAAACGACAAGTTTCGGTATTGCGACACAGACTAAATAATACCAGTTTTACCACACTGGTGACATGTGAAATAACGGAAGCACAATTGCCATGGGAATTCTCCAAATATGTCACATTATATGAGTGAGATTGTGTAGCTGGTTTGAAACATCCGACTGAAGCATGAACTTTTATGGACTTGGTTTTGAGTGAATTAAACATGGCCAGAGATTCGACAGTCAATATCATAGATGAAGTACCGGCGAGAATGTCTTGATATTGTTCACAATGGGCCCATACATCTTTCAATGTTGGACTTGACGGTTTCAGAAGTTTGTTTTGGAAAATTTTATTGTTAACACCAGCCGTTGCGGCAAATGTTCAATGGTCTGTTACAACAGACCCGCCTTCTGAGGCAGAAATCCGTAAGGAGATCCAAACCTTGAGACGTCACAAAGCGCCGCACTCCGGTGGCTTTCCCTTTGCTCTATTTAAAGATAGTGCAATAAAGGTTGTAAGAGAACTAGAGGTTCTGTTCTCTAAAGTGTGGAACACTGGGCAGGTCCCATCCTCGGGGGGTGGGGAATCGATCATTGTACCCATCAACAAAAAGGGCCCGCACAGTTTCTGAGACAATCATAGAGGTATAAGCCTGATCCCGATAGACTCAAAGCTAGTCTCCGCCGATTGTACACTGTGCGTGAGAGGCAGACCCGCGAGGAGCAGGCTGGGTTTCGTGCCGTCGTGGATGCATCGATCAAATCTTCATCCTCCGGCAGCTGCTAGAGCACCGTCATGCCCACAAAAGACCAACAATCATTGTGTTCTTAGACATCCACGCGGTTTTCAACTCTGTCGACAGGATCGCAAGTTGGAACTGTTTGTTGAGGAATGGAGTACCTGAGAAGTATGTCTATCCTCCAAAGGTTGTATTGTCATACATCAGGGCCTATTTACAGCTTTCGACACCCTTCACCGTCTCCGATGGAGTTCGACAAGGCTGCCCTATATCCCCATTCCTTTTCAACTTTGTCATAGAGAAAGTACTACAGAATGGCTTGTCCGGTCTAGCAAACGGTGGAGTCGAGCACCTCCCAGGGAACAGAGTCCTTGACTTAGAATATGCCGATAACATTGCTTTTCTGGGTGACAATATACAGGCAGTCCAACATGCTTGACGATCGAGGTATCCAGGGATGGAATACGCTTTGCGCCTTTCAAATGCAGAGTGCTTGTTCAAGTTTGGCAGGAGCCTGTGCCTGCACTTACCCTCTGTGGTGATCAGATGGGAATGGTTGAGAGCTTTAAGTACCTCGCGAGCTTGATCGCAATGTAATCTATGGAGGTTGACCTCTTGCTCCAGTGGACGACCGCGATTACCTAAAACTTTTCGTCTGACCACAGCATTGCTCGTCCGGCTGCCCCATCGGATTTGTGTAATGCAGCGTATCAGGATATACCAAACTAATGATTAGAGAATAGGCACTTGTACCAGCAGCAGTCAATTACCTCTCCTCATTGATCCATCCACCAAATTTCAAAACATTCAAGATAATCGTCTGTCTTGTGTACTGCAGTTCAGGACTAGGGGTTCTAACGAAGTCAAATTCATGGTTCAGTAGTTCGCGACGCCAAACGCAGTACTGTGAATAGAGTTAGAAATTTAGTTCCGAAATTCACGCAATAGGGATTAACATGGATAGTACAACTACGAATGGAATAGCCCACGTAATTTATTCTAATTGTATGCACTACGTAATTGAATGCATTAAAAGTGCACAATAATTTGATTGAGGTTATTTTCATACGTTACAAGCCCACGAGCCACATCTTTACAATTCGTTGTATGCGGTTCGTCAGTTAGCATGCCCCATGTTCATACTACAGTGTATCACCTGCAATCGAACGGTCAGTTGGAAAGATTCTTTGACACTTTACTTCACAAGCTTTGATGATGTCAACTCGGCTGGTGATGAAACGTTTCAAATAAATTGCCAAGCCTGGCGTACAGGCGAAATGGAACTTTTAAACATTTCCTGATCAAGTCTCAGGAGGAAGGTCAACTATAGCAGTTTATGGATGCATTTCGCCTAACTTACGGATCGACTTCAAACCCAGCTAATCCAGAACAGAATACCCCGGCCATACTACTTCTATGTCGACGAATGTGCCTAGTTCTCGACGCCATGATTCTGAGCGCGCAAGATATTACACAATCACGCACTGCCAAAAATACTAAAGTCACACGGAGGAAGGCACCAGATCATGTTTATGTACACAATTTTCGAAATGGATTAGTCAGCTGGATTCCTGCAGAGAATGTAAAACGAGATGGATCCGTCACATATAAAGTCCGAGAGGGACAGTTCAAATGGGATATACCTATCAACCACCTCAGATCTGGGACAAGGCGAAAAGACAGAAAAACGTTCCTCTGATTGCATGGATTTCCTGATGGACCACCGAATGTCGAATACAAGTCCCACAGATTTCAGCATAGATGTCGAGATACCTGATCAACCTGATAGCTGACACTTTGTTGATGACACAACCAATTCGTATAGGTCAAACCGATAAGAGAAATCCAGGGTCATCAATCGCGAAACATCTCAGGGCAACTGGACAGACACATCGTTGAACCACAGATGTCGTTCAAGCCATTATTAGGTAACTTGAACCCCAGGATTTTGGCGTTTAGCGAGGCGATGCTAATCAAGTTACGTAACCAAAGATTATGTGCACAAAAGTTCCTTACTCAATCAGTCAAACTGCCATGGACCTGATTTCCCACCCCACCCTCTCCCCCGCTTCCCTGGCTATTGTCCGTTTTACCATTGTAGTTATCAAAACTTGCTTTTGTAAACTAGATTTTTTACGTTGTAGCGACTGAAGACATTAAAAGAAATGTTAACATCTCGCAGTATTCGTCTTCAATCGGTTATAACGAATTGGATAAAGGAGACCCAATGTTTCAAATAATATAATGGACTATCGAAATCCGAAATACTGAGATGCAAAGAGACCACGATTTTAGGGAGAAACCAATTGTACTTAATGATCTGAATATACATGTGTGCCATCCTACCAAACTAGCTTCGGACGTTCGTGCTGACCACAGAAGGGATAGTCCTCTTTTTAGGAGCCGTCCGACTGAAGGCATTCTGCCCTCCAGCGAATCTGCATTGCGTTTTTCTGTTCGAATAAGGAGACTGCAAGAACAATGAAGCAGACTGCAACGAGTTTCGGAGTTGTGAAATCCGAGTGGAAGTGATCAGAAAATGAAATATTTCCAGAGCGATGGCTACACGAGAAATTGTAACTTAGTCAGGATAACTACGAGCCGATCCTTTGTTGATAAGGATCTGAGGTTGAAGATAGTTTCCAGTGGTTGGTCAGGACATCAGAATGATTGTGTGATCCAATAGAAAGTAAACATTCTTATTTCATTTCAAATACATTCTACTTTTTAATTTTCCCCTATTTCTGACAGCTGTTTTTTTATCTAGCTACGAGTCTACTTTCAACAGAGATTATAGACTTCGTTTAGGTGCCAATGAGCTCTCAATTGGACAGTTAGCCTAGCTGCTTGAGTCTCATACCACCTCTTAGTTACGAACGGCAATGGAGGACGAGCTTTTTACATGAATAACAGACGTTTTTTTCTCTCTATGAATGAGATCAATACTTTTTCCGCGTCCAAGCAATTTTTCTCTGTCTTCACCGATTTCCCTCAACACCAGCTGTGTTAGAGTCTGTGCATTTGATAATATATATGTATATATATATATTACTTTAGGTACCATAAACCTGGAAGTCCCCTAAATATGAATTTTGATATACATTTCTGCTCAAACT
>UZAN01054506.1:0-15422 GCA_900618425.1 Echinostoma caproni | reverse complement strand
TGCAGTTGATGTTTTCTCTAGATTGTTGATAACTGATGCTACTGCTTCCAGCTGTTCAGCGATTAGCCACATGTTCGCCATTCAACAGCTTGCGTGTTTTCACAAAGATGCGAATCGCATTCTGTGTAATCCGGACAAATCAGTGAACTTCTTGTGGGAGTTCAAGTAGAAACCTCGTCATGTAAACTCATTCTGCATTGATGCTTGCCCTACCGAAATGGATTCTCCCTTATTGTATGATAACGTCGTTATCAGAGGTTGACTGCATGTTTGCTAATAATGTCTGCGACTTCGGGTGGAACATGCAAATCAAGGACCTACCTGGTATTTCTGAAATGAAAGAACTGGATGACGTTGGATTTTTGATTCACGATTTTGCCAGAATTTTTTCTCCTTATAGGAAGCAGATTTTCCCGGTGACGAATTTGAATGGAGAAGTCAAAAACAGTTTTGTCACAATCTATTCTGAATAATTTCACTGCGTCTATACGCATGTATACTTCGGTTTATGTGATCATCAACATATGGTCAGAATTTACAAAGTCGTAGGCTGGTAAAAAAAATACGGTTAAAATCATTCACCGTGTTCCTGTAATTTCTGGTCACATGTTGATGATCACAAACCGCAGTGTGCAAGTGTACAGATGCTGCGAGTTGATCCGGGAGACATTGTGCAAACCTGTGTTTTTGACCTCTCCTTATTCACTATTACACATGATTTTCACGTATGCCTTTTCTTGGGTCGATTTTAAAAAATATCGTCTGTTTTGCCGCATTTAATTGTACTCGCGCCATTTTCCTGACCTCATTTTTGTCGCTATCATCGCTTCGTGGATTTTATCGATGATGCTCTTTGTTACCACTGGGCCATTTCCTTTCATGTTTCTAATCCTGGTATTTCGCTCAACCTTATGGTCCTTGTAATACATGGTATCTACGCTGAGTTTCATTCCAGTTAGATTTTACTTTAAAATAAGCTGTTAATACAGTAGAAATGCTTGTGATAACCGACAAAGAGCACAGGACAGCTGTTTAGTCCTGTTTGGGACTCCTCAGCAGTGTGCACCTTTTCGACCCTGTCAGGACTCGAACCGCGAACATTTGAGTCGGGACTTCAAACCCTTACCCCTGAGCTACACGGTCGACGATTATCACCTTGTGCGAATGGCTCAATCAATTTTAGATGGTGAATGTTTTGGTTTAGTCCATTCGGTTTTCCAAAGGAACCAGGCGCAAAAGTTTCAACCGCACTTCAAATGCATTTAAATAGTGGGGAATGAACGATCTCCCAAGGAGTGAAATCCACATCGAACATCGTCAACAGTGCCTGGTGCCTGTGAAAAACCGAATAGACTAATCTAAACATTCACCATCTAAAATTGAGTGAGCCATTCGCACAAGGTGATGGTCATCGACAGTGTAGCTCACGGGTAAGGGTTTGAAGTCCCGACCTAAATGTTCGTGGTTCGAGTCCTGTGAAAAACTGAGTGGGCTGATCCAAACATACACCATCTAAAAATGTTTATGCAGTGTTTTTACATATATTGTGTATTCAGTGTTACACTACTCATCAGTAATCATAACTAGTAAATGCAAATACGGAGGTATTAGCCGGTGTCATGGCCGTATCCTTAGCGCTGACCCAAGAGTCGAATCCTGCCGCCAACGTCTACCTTTGGTGATTGGCAGGTTTGATGCCGCGCTTGCCCAAATAGCCCCTGTGTACATAACTCTCAGTCACACTCCTTATGTTAACAAATCTCCCAGGCTAGCAGTGAATCTTCATGATGTTCCGCTTATTCTGCCGCTCTTTACTCAGTCCTGTTTAACGGTAATATTGCGGGAATTATCCACAGTTTTTAGTTCAGGGCCTTTGTGTGTGCCCGCTGAAAAAATAAGTTGATAATACAGTATTGAGTAAATATTCTTTCTCGCCTCATAAGCCGTGAGGCATAGACATTTTCAACGATTTCTCTACTTCTCTAATTCATCCTCGTTACTGCGGTAGGTAGTATTCAATTTGACAAATGTACGTTTTAATGGCTATTCACCTGTCAAACAGAATGATATAAATCACATTATTTAATGATTTTCAGAAGAGCGCTTTCTCCAACAATAACTGAAGTTTGGTTGCTTCTGATTTTGTGCACCAGATGTTGCCGAACGTGAAGTTTGGGTTCTTCTAGATTTCGAGCGTGCTCTAATTTGTCCTGAAGGCGGTCTGGTGATTGGGGCAAGATTGGACAGCACATCAACCAATGCCTGTCGTCTGGCTTTCCATGGTCGTATTGTATTGCGCATGTCGGATGAGAAGTACAGGCAGACAACATTACCGCAACTCTATGTAAGTGTTGTGTATGCTCGTTACCAGCTTTTTTTCTATTCCCGAATGCCAATGTCAGTTGGAAGCAGCTAAAACTAAAGCACTCCTCTTCAAAATCCGATGTATTGGATTACTTGATAGCAATCTGAGTTAATTAAGCTAGCGGTACATTCTACAAATCGTGATCTAAAATATTCATGTAAATTGATGTAAAATTAGTCAATGTGAGTTCCGACCATCCTCGAATTCCATGGGAATTTCTTTTGGGTTATTGAAAATCTTAAATATCGTATTGGTCGATGCCTTTCGGAATTTTCAAGATGCGACGTTATAGTTTACACGCCTCAGTGTAAACTGTGCTAAAAAACAGCAATCTTGATGAAAAAACATCAAGCATGATGCGTTCATTTGCGGAATATTTTCAGGTCCTCCCACCCACCCCCCGTCAAAACGTAAATTTTCACAGGTAAAGCCTGATTCGTCATATAAAATAGTGATATATGGAAATCGTAGTCCATTAGGCGCTAGTGTGTAAGTCACTGGATCATGCACCCTGTGAACAGAACGGAATGTTCAAGACGTTTATTTGATAAATTCATTTCTAGGTTTTTTATTTGAATTCGCTCCACTATATGCATAAATCACAAGATGAATGAGATAACTTAATTTTGGAGTTGTGTAGGTTCATCCTCTTGATTCATCTTGTATCAAGTGTATTTGCGGTCTTGCAACCACTTCTTTTTCGTGGGATCGAATTTTACTCACATCGTCGGCAAACAAACAAATGTTTTTTACCTCTGATTAATTTTTTTTTGCTATTCTGATCTGTTCTCGCTCTGTCTTGGACAAGCTAAGGAAAGTTTTGTACCGCATACATATTACCGGAAAACTTGATTATCGTTGCGTTATTTCTGCTAATCCACTCCAGTTTCTTTCTTACTTTTCTGCCGTGTGAGAACATCATAAAGACGAACCGGACTACGCGGTACATCATTTCAATGATTATCAAACAGGTGAACACGAATTACACCCGCGCACAGCTAGTGTGACTGTCTGTTATTGTCTAAGGGAACACACGATTGAACCATGTTTAATTCACTGCTTACAACCTGGGATTGCTTTGCCTTGTTTGATGTAAATAGCGTACCCCTGATCAACCGTACTTGTAACGTATAAACCGAAGTCCTTAAAGACTGTGGATACCAGTTCATTTTCTATGTCCATTCATCTGTTCCATGTCTGTCTGTTTCCGTTTCGAAATTTCAAAGCAATTTCGCCACGTTGCACAAGTTTAACATAGATGGTGAGGCTTTTTAATAGAGAGACCAGACCGAATTCTTATCGAGTTACAAACAACTGTGGTTTCAATGGGCCCATAACGCTTAGTGCATCGGATGCTGGCAAATTAGTGGTACAACTGAATAGGGCACCAACAGTTCTCGTTCTGTGTATTCATTTGCGATCCTGGTGAAACATTTTCGTAGTCAATATATGTCACCATGACATCGCACACCTTGGAAATGGTCAGTAACTCTGGCAGTGCCTAATCTTATGTCTTTCAAGCTTGGCCTCTATCCGCGTGAAATGGTAAGTTGTGCGAATTCAAGATGGATGAAGTTTATTACGGCTGAGGAAAAAATGAGTAACAATAGCGCAGAAAACAGGAAAATGTCAATCATCATCAAGGCGAGCAGTTTGGACTCTTGGTTATCCTAAAAATTGTATAATTATATGGTCAACACAGGAAGACAAATGTGGCCGAATTGATATTGGCCGTCAAAGTCGCGTGCTCTCAGTCGTAAACGCACATCTATATGATCATGTTAAACGAAGATGCATAAGAGTTGAAATAAGTCATTTGAACGAGGTGGCGGTGGACAAGTGAGTTGCGTGACTTGTGTTTGGTTAAGGGTTGAGGTCAGGTTAGATTTGACATGTTTCAAACGATGTGGTGAATATGGTGGAGGGAGGGAAGATCATGCCAGTCACAAAACCAGTCTATGCTACATTAAGGCGATTCTGTAAGAAAGGTGTGATTGACACAAACACGTTCGTTAAACTTGGACCTCGGGATTCACATCTTACAAGAATGTGTGAATTGCCCAAATTGCACAGACCGGGAATCCCATTACGACCAATCCTATCAATGGTTAACTCTCCCCAACAAAAACTCGCGCAATGTTTGGCGAATCTCATTACTCCAATAAGTACCAAACTGGCCAAGTTCGGACTGAATGACACATTTCGATTAAAAGAAGCAATACCGGACTTAGATTACCACAGTTGTTTCCTTGCCTCCTACGATATTACTTCATTTTTCACAAAAAACCCGGTCGAGGAAGTGATGAACGACGTATGTAAACATGCCAGTAAACTAGATTTCCTCGCGAGTGACTTGAAAACCCTATTGGATTTATGCGTTCGCGACGTACAGTTTGTTTTCAACGGAAGTATTTATAAACAGGTTAATGGTGCTGATTGGCGGCCCTTTGGAGCCAATTCTGGCCGATATCTTCCTGTCAACACCAGAAAATAAACTGGAAGAGGAACTGAATTCGGCCCTACTATATCGACGGTATGTTGATGATACACTAGTTATTGGGCGCAAAAAAATAAATATTAGGACATTATTTCACAAGTTGAACTCGTTGCATTCCAACATCAAATTGACATTAGAATGTGAATTAGAATCCAAACTTTCATTTTTTTACTTACTACTCAATCCATTGTCAGATGGAGACTACAAATCTATGTTTAGAAAGCCTACCTGGACAGGACTGTATTTACAATTCAAGAGTTTCTACTCTGTGCGATACAAGCGTAGTCTGCAGCATACTGTATTTCATCGGGTTCGCTGACTATGTAGCCCGCAAGTCCTGCCAGATAAACTAGACCGTTTGACCCATGCTTTGCCAGACAATGGTTATCCCATCACATTCATTTACAACAATCCGGTCAACCGCAAGCCTATTTTCTTATTGACTAAGAAGAAAGATGTCTATGTAGAACTAACTTTCGAGGGAGATGATGTGACTACAAAGATATCTCATCGTTTAACACACGCTGTGGAATGAAAGTAGAATGCAGCAAGATCAATGATTGCCTACGGGACGTTTTGTTGTATCATTGACACCAATCTGGAGCGAGAAGACGTTAGCGTTACCTCCAATCGTATCTGTCCATTTCAATGAGCCTGCGGTCAGCGGAACATCGGAAGGACAGAACGTTGTTTATCAACCAGAATGTGAACATGTTCCGAAACACCTTGGTCTTCGCGGAAGGGAGGGGGTGACTACCATTTAGCGCAATAGCCCGGCATTTCTTAGACTCCGGTCTCCATGTCGACCCACCCAAAGCGTTTCGAGTCATTGAGAGGCCTCGCAGTTCACGGACTTTGTGATTTTTAGAAGCGATAATTATTCATTGCTTGAAACCGCAATTGTGTTCAAATAACATTTGTGACGCAACTGTTGTGCCGTGGAAGAGATGATGTCACACTTGATGCCATCCCTCCACATTCACCACATCGTTTGAACCAGCTCACCTCCATATCAAATGTTGTCATCAACCCTTAACCAAACACAAATCATGCGACTCACCTGTCCACCACCTTGTTCACATGACTGATTTCAACTCTTACGTTTCTTTCGTTTTACATGATCATATAAATGTGCGCTTACAACTGAATGGGAGCACGCGAAATTGATGGTCAATATCGATTCTGACCACATATGTCTTCTTGTTTTGATGGAATGGATAAACGGAAAAGGATGTTTTACGTATCATTATATATTCAATAAAAAGGAATGAAAATGAAATAAAAAGTTGAGTCGCTCAGCATTAAAGAGTTGAAGCAAATTCTGGCAAACGGGCACTTCGAGTGAACCTATCTTCAGAAATCTTGAGTAACTTTAAAGAGTCAACATACAACATACACACGCATTGCACACTCATCTGGGTTCAGTTAGTTTACCAGATAACTCATGTGACAATCGTCCCTATTGGCAAGGTATCATTGGATAATTTGTTTTTAGATGACCAATGCAAGAAAGAGTATAAGTTATATGCGACACATCCTTTGGTCACGTGATGAGTTACTGAACCCCGTTCATTTTCGTATGCTTCATTCGTTCATAACCCCAAGCAACCGCTCCTGCCGTGCTTTTCAACCAAATGAAAATTGGCACAACATTCTCATAACAGGTCTTAGGACTGGGTTCACTTTCTGTTGATGTGCTTGTAGTAAGATTAAAATTCCTATTGTGAAGTTTTAATTATTGATTCCGACTGAATTTTCAATTGACCTATCTTGATTTTATTGTTTGTTCTATCTTTTTCTTCCATTCTGCGCACACTAGCCTATCACTTTTATTTTATTGCTATATGTAGGTTTTTCGTCCCAAGCGTCGTCAGGGCCAAATTGAACGCATACAGGATGCGCGGACATGTATCGTGCGCGGCCTATTCAAGCGCGAGACCAATTGGGACATATTTGTCGGCCTTCGTGCATATCTCTTGATTGGGCCGAAGGAGTCTAATGGGACTGGAGATGAAGGACAGCAGCAAAGAATTTACGATGGTCGGATTGAATCCAGTTTTGGGCAAAGTGGCAAGTGCCGTCTAGTCCTTAACGGTGAGTCATGGTGCTTGTGCAATGAGGCTTTCGTTTTTTTAATACCATTGAACAAATCTCAGGGCTTCGTTGGGAAAACACAAGACTTTGCGTTACAGCACGTCCCGACAACGATAGGCTCTTCACTGGTTTCCTTATTTGGATATCGCTTTTGATTGACCGTCCTTCAGACTCCGTGTTCAGAATTCTCCGTTGATGCACAGTCGGAAAGCACCGGACTCAAGTTTCGTTCTACTTTGAGTGTTAATACGCGAATGGTATCTACAGCAGTTTGCTAATCTTTGCTCCACGATATGCGCGCCGAGGTTAATGGCAATGTCAGAAGAGAGTTGAATCCTCTCGGATTATTGTCTCTAGTTGTTCTGTAATGATATACCAATACGTTAACATACAGTATGACAAACAGAGAGATTGAAATCGAATGGAAACGTACATTCGAAGTACCTTAACTAGCACTCCTAGGAATAGCGTCAACGTGTGGTGCGCAGAACAAATCAAGCTACAAACTAAAATTACATGTTAGAGCCAAGCAATAAGAAAGCATAAAACTGGGAACAGAGTTTGACTACTGACAACAATCAATAGAAGCATTGTGAGTTACTACTCATATTACTGAGTAGTGTGTTTGCATAAGGAAGCGGTTGTTGGTCTTTCACAGCATCTCTGAATGGATTAAAGGATTGTTTTATTCTAAGAGCAGAAGAAACAGACAGTTAGCGGGCTGAAGATCACCAAGTAAAAGGCGTTTACGGAAATAATAAAGAGCTGTTGCAGATTAGATAGTTCGTTCTGTGTAACACTCTCCCATGCTGTTCTTGGAATACAACTCTCCCGAAACCTGCACCGAACTTCGGATATTATAACATTGGTAATGCGGCAACTTACGCATGCAAAGAACTTCACATAGAGCTAACCAGTAATGCATATCCCACATCCCAACCCGGCTTTTAACTCTGGATCTATTACATAAAATGTGTGGGTGTTGCCACTGTGCCAAGCAGCTGACATCAAGGCTACCCAGGATTGTCACTTTGTGTTTTTCCAGGTGTCATCTTCAATGATAGTTAGTCGGGACAACTAACCGTCACGCCGACAATTACTCTTTAACTTGTTCCCGTAATCACCAAGTCTTTGCACTGTAAAGCAGCTCTAGCCGCACTCCTGCAGTATGCGCTCGACTCTTCACAAACTGTCAGATGTCGTGATGGCGCTACAGATGTATTCAGTTGGCGGTTTCAAAATAAACGGTACAATTAAGTTGGTGTGTTCGAACCAAAATGGAAATATTGTTCAAACCATCAGGGTCTGTGATAAATGGATATATATAGATATTTGATTGTAAGCGTGGTGATGTATTCCCATATAGTTCAGTGGTTCCAACTCCGAAACAGGCATGCTCCGCTAACAGGGCAACAGGATAATCATGACACGTCCTTTCAGGTGCCGCATGCATACCCCTCCACTCGTTGTGAGTTCGTGTCCCACTCACAATTGAATCGATACAAAACTCCCAGGGTTTTTTTGTAGTTATTTGTATTTAATGCACTCATAACTTTTCGGGACGTTGTTTTTTATCGCTATTCTTTTAAAGCCTATTGTTTCCACTTCTCGGCTATTTCGCGTTTCAATTATCCCGTTTTAGATGATCTTCCCGATGAGATTGTTCAGCAGTTTTCTCGGAAAACCTCAAAGAAGAACAGCGATTCAGCCAGTGTCGCATCCGGTCAGGATCGATTCAAAATTGACGTGATTTTGGAATTCAAGCGGCACGTGTTTGATGGAAAACGGCGAATCTTACAATGATTCCTTGGGTTCAGAATATTCTCCATTTTATTCTTTCTAAGCGGTCTATTTTCAATTATCGATCCCGTTGTACACAAAACAGTCATTTTCCTGATATTTTTTGATTTGAAAAGGTTATTGTCCCAAGACATTTGTCGAAACTGTTTTTATTTTTGACGTTGGAGTTAGAAAGGATAGAGCGGAGGGAAAATTGTTTCAATTTCTGGGTAGTTACACAATCGACACAACAGTGACCATGAAAAGCGCTGCTCAGTTGCTCCGACTCCTTCGTTTTAACGCATTTCGATCGCTATACTTTGGATACTGCACGCGCGAAAATTCCTTGGAGCTCTTCGTGGGGTTTTATCACCATTGACAATCGTTCTCGATATCGCCAATCAGTTGCTGCGCAATATCTTTTGTGTTTGCGAAAAAATAGCAGTATCGTGGATATTTTCATTATCATAGTTGCTAAATTCTTGTGTGGATTCAGGAAGCATTAGCTTCGCAACTGGAAATGAATAATTTCCCACCGCACCCAATCCTTTTTGGTCTTCATTTGTTCCTCGGGTGACAGTACAAATCCACATTTAATGTGCCAGGCTATGGAACAGTTTATTACGGAACTTGAGCATTGGCGGACTTACTCGGTTCACAGAACACAAGACACGTGACCTGGACCGGAACAGCGACTTCGAAAGCACGATTCCGGATTACTGGTGAAGTGGTCAAAACGATTTGTTCACGCTTTTACCAGCTCAATTTGAAGCCCACTTTTCTATCCCGTCTCCAGACTTATGAGGAACTTTAGAATGCAACACACTACTCATATACAATGCGGTCAGTCCCTTGCTGCTTGGCAGATGTGAATCTTTTGAATATCGAGTAAATCTGAGTGATTAAGTTTGGATTTGTTGTTCACGAGAAGTATACCCGCCTCTTTATCCTAGAGTCTATCTTAAACCTTTTGTGAACTGTGCCATTGAGTACCCCCCCCCCCAAAAAAAAAGAAGCCGAACAATCAATAGTCTCGACTTTTTCTTGAATTTATAGTTCAAAAACGAGTGATGAAGTTCCTGGGTAATTCGACCTGAGTGGAATTTCGCTGAGGAAGTTATCCAGGCTATAGATCGAACCGGCTCATGTCGCGACTTGTTTTTCTACGTGATCAACTGAGGTCAGTCATCATCGGGTTCGCTCATGCGCGATCAATTGTCAATTCTATGGTGTTCCGTGGGAGTCGAACACTCAGACATCCAGTCAACTAAAACCTCAATTCTGGTTCGGCAACTCAATCCAAAGTAATTGGGTTTGTTTATGGAGAGAACAGTTCATTCCGAATTGGCGACTGTTTTGGTAGACTCGGTTCAATAGATGGGGAGTGACGACAATGGCACGAATCACATTGTGGGGTTACTGGTCAAACAGAAGTGTAACAAGCTCTTTCGAGATTATCTTGTCCGATTATCGTCAAGGGCCATTTTGCTACATCCCAAATGCTCATTTACCGCGGGAAAATTCATTCAACGAGGGTGGTTGCAGACAACAGTATGCAAACCACATAGCGCATAATATTACTATGNAGGGGACAATTTGACAAACCGTCTCTTTTACTGATAGGGAGACGGTATCAATTGAATGCAACTGCTTCTGCAAAATTTGGCAGTATTATAATTTACATTTTATACCCGAACCAGGTGTTCCAGTCAGCTTGGTATTGTGCCATCCGTAGACGTGGAACAATCGGTAGTGCTTCTCACGGAGGTGACTTCAAATTTAGCTCGGCGGTTTTGAGTTGGCCTAGATTACGTCATGTGCCAACGTGTCCGTGTTTGAAATTTGGTCAACGGTCTGCTTGTGTTATTTCCACTCTGTTGATCCCACGTAGGTGAGTCCTCATCCACATTGGAAGTCGTGCGAAGGTGGTCATTAGTCGATCCAGCAAGGGATTGTTCGATCATTCGGAAGATACTATTTGCATTAGCTGTACATTGGGTTCGAGCCGTTGCTCAGACAGGATGCTGACATCGTCCGCTTTGAACAAAAGAAAAATGGTCTCTTAGTCCTTGAGTACAGATGTCATATGTTCCTTAGTTTATTGTGCTCATTTTCAAACAGTGCGAGGTGGCTTTCTGTGCATAGTCCCTTTTGAATTTATTATTTTCTAATTGATGTTGTCTTCTGTGCATAAAACTGGTGTTCCTTTGAATGCTTGTTGCAAGTGTTTCTTCTTACTCTGTATCATTTCTTAACAGGAACCTGAATATTTTTTCCTGGGCCAACATCTCCATTTTTGATTTTCTCTACGGTGAGACTTGTATCGGTTTCCTCGATCTATCCTCCAGTGGCAAACGATCTGAATCCTCGTATTGTTCACTGTGTGGTTGAGTTGAATAAATCCGATCTATCATCAGGGCGACGATTTCATTTGATGATAAAGAAAACGAATTTGATTCATGGGAGAATCTTTCAACCAAATTTCTCGCTTCGTTTCTTCATAGTTTTCCATCAATCTGACGTAACACTGGGAATCAGATGCCTCATGTGCACTCGACTTAGATTAGATTCCGATTAGGTCCTCAGATTTGGATATTGTAAACGTTTACGAAGTGAACTGGTTTGTTGATGGAATGAAACACCCGTACGGTCGTATTGTTCGCAGCGTTTACGCAGTTGTTTCTTGTCATAAATTCGTCCTATTGCCACTTATATCTATGCGTCTATCTGCGTCTCGTGATGACTGAAGACCACAAGCAAATATGAGGCATTTGAATTGGTCAGACGCTAAAGATTTAAAGTGAATTATTTTGTATTCCTGATTGACAATGTCTGCGTACGTCGCATAATCGTCAGCTTGATTTTTCATCAATCGTAGTCATCTTATTGAAAACAGGTCACTGTTCACCAAATAATTGAGCAAGGCACTTCACGGTTTTGTTGAAGCTGCAGTCACGAGCATTCTTCAGCAGAATGAAATTGTTACATTTTCCATGTTCTGCTGGTCGTTAGGCTCACTCGAACTTTCCATGCATCTTCGATCTCTTCTCGCTTTCCTGGTATTTATATTTTCCAAAAACGAAAATTTCGGGTGAACACAAGCAGTTTAATGCCCTCCTTTATTTTAAGTATAGATCATTGAATTCTGCTGCCCTGAGATACTCCTAGCAATCGTCGCCCTAAAAAATGCATTATCTTACAGAAAGAATAACAGATCAAACAACGATTTCCACAGATATGCCTTCATATCTCCGAACTCTATATAGTGTAATTAACAAATTTTTAAGAACCGTTTGCACGTATAAATTGACGTCCTTATTCAAGGTACAATCAAAGGAACTTTACAGTGCTTAGTTGGGATTGGGTCGTGACTTGACTGAAGAAGAGATTGGATAGAATCACTGACAGCTACGTTACCAATGCAGTACGAACAGAATGCATAGACGATGATTGCTCATTTTATACGAGTTTACAGTTGGACAGAAGAGACTGAGGTCAGTCTAGGAAATGAGCTCGAAAGATTCGGGTCTTTTTCTTTTACTTTATTTTATGGAATATTGAAAGATACAATTTTTAGGAAGGGGAAGCGGACACTCAAAGGGCTGTCATTCAACACACAATGGGGAAAGTCAGGCGGTGGTGGTGGTGGGGGATTCGAAAAAATAATTTGGTGGCGTTACCATCGGGTCACCACCGCCCAATGGGTTATCCATAACGACATTTCTGTGGATGATTGTACAACTCTATTTGAAGAAATGTGGAAGTTTATACATGAATAAATTTCTTTATAGCTGAAACGAATATACAACTATCTGAAAAAGAGATTCAGAGCAATTATTGAACCAAAAGTTGATAAAAGACTATCTTGTCGGGGGGGGGCACAATTCTACACCTTTTCCATCAAGTTTTAGTCAAAAATTGCAGTGCTTTAGCCACGTCCCGTAGCCTTAACTCACAAACTTTAGTCGTGCCACTGCAGGCTAGCCAGATCAAAAAGTATCGGAATTTTCGGAAGCCAACGCGTGTTGAAACATTTTATTTTCTACAAATGTTGGTGTTGCAAAGCTTGGTTAGGAAATGAGGTGTGATGGTAGCATACTGCATCACATATTGAGTGGAGAAGGTTTAAACGATGTGCCCGTTTCGTCAACCCATTTGGCACATCTTGTACAGGTTTAGTGTTTCCGTAAAACGAGCGAAGCTCTTATGTGTAAAATTTTCAAATGTAACGCAAACGATACATAGTTTTGCGTTCAAAAGCCCTGACATGAATCAAAAAGTGATGCAATACAAAATGGGATGTTTCAGTACTGTATATCCACGTAAGTTGAATGCCATTTTTAAGAGATGGACGCATTAAAAGTTCGAGAATAATAAACACCGTTCGCAAAAGACCTGTAGTATACCTTTTCCCATCATGCATTAGATAAACCCGTATTTCTTAAGCCTCAACCGTCTTAATTATTATTATTGTCTAATGTTGCTGCGTTAATNTAATGGGGTGTACTTTGGTGAAGGGTGTTTATTATACTCGGATGGTTGATTTATCCAGTTCTCAAAAACAGAGTTCATTTCAAGTGGAGCACATTAAAAACTGGTTCACTGAAAAGAGTGAAGCCATGCAAGATGTGCCAAGTAGGTTGACAAAACGGGCGCATCGTTTAAACCTTCAATCGGTTTATGTTGCGGCATTAAATGCTAATTCGACGATCAAGTGCGTAGCGTACGATTGCCACATTCCCATTTCTCGACATCAAAATTTGTAGAAAGTAAAACGTTTCAACATTCGTTGACTTCAAAAATTCCGATATTTTTTGATCTGTTTATCCTGCAGCGGCACGACCAAAGTTATGTGTTAAGGTTAAGGGACTACGGGTAGTGGCTAAATCTTGATAGGAAAAGGTGTGGAAGACGGAGGCAGTTCAAATGGACAACCTGGATGGACCCAGAAGCCAAATTTGTTGAACAGGTGACCAATGTAGTTTTAAAATCGAATAGGTCAGGTGCGGCTGTTAAACAAACTTGAATGCAGCCCTGGCTGAAAAGTTCGCATTTTTTTATCCATGGGTCCAATCGAGTGGCAGAAAACAGATGGTATGGAACCCATAGTGACGAAGACCAACTGTTAAGTGATGGAAACCGATAACCTAAGCCCCGGGGACTTGGAGTGGCGAACCACATAAGGCCCTGCTGAACCAGACGACAGCAAAGTCGCCTACCACCAAAACGTGCAATGTCTGTCATGAATGGTGGGGAGCCGCTAATGTAGAAAGCGAGGAACTATTGTCTATGGAGAAACGAATGTCAGTGGAATGAAAGTCACCCGAAGATTTCACATTTTTGAAATGACAGCCGTTCGACTAACATAGAAAGGATTTCGTCAAAGAGGATGTTTTACGGTACTAAAACATGCCCACCTGCAAACAGTAGCCACGGTCAAGTTCAGCTCAGACCAGCTAATTAGATTTTCTGAAGGAATCTGGAAGTCATTGTTGAGATAATACATTTATTGATCAAACTCGTACAGCACGCTGACTTACGTTTGATTCGTCCCACCCAAAGCTTAGTATTCTGAGCTTCATTCACAGGCTTCAATATGGTATTGTTCAACATCTGTAATAATTTACACTTGTGTTTTGCTTCTATTAGATGTAGGATTTCAGTGACGGTTCCTGATACAACAGTTATAAGATAACAAAATTTCAGTAAAATAAATAATAAAAATTATTTATAAAAATGACTCATAGGTATTGCAGTTTTATTTTGTCAAAATGCTTCTTGCAATTTATTATACTTGAGAACGGGAGCCGATCGCGTTCGCATGGAGTCCACCAAGTTAACTGTCCGACAGAATTGGCCAGTTTCCTCCAATACATGCCGAAACCTGGCCACAGTCGAGTTAGCTAACTCATTTCTGTTTCTAACACAGTCAAAACGTTTCCATTATATTCAAATACCAACTGCCAAGCTCAGAACATTGCAGTGACAGATAAAATTAGGAGTAAATGCTCTTGAGTCATTGCTATCGATTTACACTTATGATACTGTAAACCGAAATGTATTTTCCGAACGAGAGTCGTCTCGTACCAGTCTGACCGGTATCTGTAAATCACGCCCTACTGTTCAGGTCACAACCTCTGGACCGGTAACCCATATTTAAGCCGATTCGTCGAAGTCTGTGACGCATCTTGGAAGCGGTCATTAATTAATTCGCTCTTCGTTTATGATTTGTGAGCGCTTTTTTGGTTTCTTTGAATTAGAATATCCAAAAGTGTCTGCAATCATAAATAGCATCGCTTTGCCTCGGAGGATTGACAGATTGTAAAGAAAATTTCGTAAAGTACTTGAACTTCCGCTCATGCATTCATACTTTGTGGTAATGCGAAATCGTTGGGTTTTCCCGGAAAGTTTGTGTATTTGAGGGTGGATTCGTGAGGCAATGCATGAAAAAAAAACACTGATTTTCGCGTGACAGTTTCATGCTAGTGCTCTCAATAGCGGTTTGTTCTCAGTTTGCAAAGTGCACAGCGGATCGAAGCTGGTCATTGTCCGAGGCTGGTTCAATGCCAAAAGTGCGGCATTGTTACTCGAGTGTTCGTTGGTTGTAGCTCTCTCTCGTCACTATTGCTTCCTTTTGAAAACCTTTCAGAGTGTGGCCTGGGTATTATTGACTTCTAGTTATTATAT
>UZAN01054503.1:2178-15425 GCA_900618425.1 Echinostoma caproni | reverse complement strand
AATTCATCAAAACTGTCGGATATGGTTGGAATTGCAAACCTTTTCTCAGGGATTTAAACTTTTCGGTATACTGGCCTCATGCTACTTCTTCATCATTCCCAAAATCTTTTCAGTTTTGAAATCGTTTCATGCCTATTCAAACCGATATTCCTTTTCAAAAATGAAAGGTTATAAGAGAATTGATTGCACTCCGGAATGATTGTTTCTTCGCGTTGAACCTAAAGGATTCAAAATAGGCCGCTGTTCCCGTACACTAGGCTCTGCTTATCTGATGTGGTTTATTGCCAAATCTTTCTTGAGTCTTGTCTGTCCATTGTCACGTTTTTTCCCACTCTGAGTGAACCATTTGATCGAATTTGGTTTATAATCCAATGTGTTCTCACTTGATTAATTGTCCCAGAGCTCTCTCAAGCGCGATGTTCAACTGAACTAGTCTTTTTATTGTTTTCACTCGACCATTCGACCGGGTTTTCTATGATCTAAAATATTAATTCATGAACACCAGAAGACATATGTGGGCAGAATTGATATAAGCCATCAATTTTGCGTGATCTCACTCAGCTGTAAACGCACATTTATATGGTCATGTGAAATGAAGAAGCATAAGAGTTGACATGAGTCATTTGAAAAAAGTGGTGGACAAGTGAGTTGATTGATTTGTGTTTGGTTAGGGGTTGAGGTCACGCGAAATTGATGGCCAATATCAATTCTGCCCACATATGTCTTCTGATGTTGATGAAATGGATGAAGGGAAAAGGATGTTTTACATAAAATATTGATGTTTTTAAATGGCATTGTCTTCATTTATACCTTTTGAATTCCGGTTGATAGAGTTTCAGCAACCACATAAATCTGTTCGAAGTCACACGGTTCCCCTGTGATACAGGGCGCTCTCGCTCAATTTTTACGGCCTAGATGTTACCAGGTTGCTTCGCTTTTTCAGAATTGATAGCTTTGCGTCCACACGTGTACGGATCAATAGACAAAACAACTAAGACAATGGTTAGCAATGGAATCATGGTATCCCGTTCGATTCCTATGCGCACTCGAGAATTTGATCAACAGTGAACTTTTGCTTAGGTGGAAAGTAGATGAAAAGCTGGTCTGGTTAATTCCAAACGGTAAAATACTCAATGATTAACGATCTGCGAATGATTGCATACCAGGTTGTAGAGCACCGTAAAATAGTTGAATCCTCAAATCATCGCGCCATATCGTGCATTATTTCTTACTTTTGTACTGTGTGATACTGCTGCTGGTCCAATTGAGTTTAAGTTTTTTCTCTCTGGGTTTGAGCACCTGGTTAGTCAGATAAGAACAGCTGTCGATTTGATCACGATATTCATTTACGACGCTGGATATCTTTATGGTTCATTTAAGGAAAAGTTAATCATAGTTTTTTAATAAAACTTGCCAAATGTTGTGTGAATTCTCCCGATGACCTCTTCCGAGGTCAGCACTTGCAATGCACGCAGTTCCGGCAACGAAAATCTCCGGAATTGTGGCATTTATTTTCGATCCATATCGATAGATTTCGCGCAATCGATTTTAGACGGGGACAGCTTGTATCCTCGAAAGTAATAAATATGCTGCTTTTATAAATAACACTCTTTGGAAATTGCCAGCTGAGTTCGGTTGAACAAACAACGAAATTAACAAATTGGTGGAAGATGAAAATTTACTTTCTCTCAGATTGTAGAAATCTGTGAACTATTTGCTGCCCAAGATAATGTTCTAAGTCTAAAAAATCGATAATTCACATGCATGACAATGAGTATGACAAATTCCATTTGGCCTAAGGATCTACGAAACAGAATCCCCGTGTATGAAATAATGAAAAAGTTATCTTGAAAGTGCTGTTGCTTCACATGTCATTAACAATTCGAACGCGTCCGTGTTCATGTAGGTTCGAACTCTTGAACTCAATAGACAGAATGAAGACAAAGTAGCAACGTAATCACCTAACTGTTCTATCAAGTTAAGAAATAGCTTAGCACAACTTATGGCTATAAGCCGAGGGTGAGTTACTGTCTTAGTCATCTTACGACTTAGTTTCATTCAGTATTACACCATATTCATGGGGCTATAACTAACTTTATATGGATGGTGATTGCACTGGAGTTGGATAATATTAGTTTCCGTACTGATCTAAAATGGTTGAGCTCGTGCGTTTGTATCCTCAATATAGACAGATACAGACACAAAGAAAAGACTGTTCGGTGTTATAGTATATACCTTTAGGCCGTGCGCACGCGCATCAGCTAAGTGAATGCTATTGGTAATTTACCACTGTACGCATTTTCATTCAATGAATAGTGATCCCCTGGGGAAGTCCGAGTTAACGAGGGCAAATTACTCACTACGCGTTAAACAATGAAGCTCTGAACTACTTTTTCACCACTGGGAACAACGTTCTCGCTGGTGTTTGGCTCCAGTTTGAGCGCAGTGCGCGGTTCGGATGAACTGCGTGCTCATCTGTTAAGAGTAGACTTCGGAGGTAGCCAGAGTTAACTGCAAAGAAAGACACATGGTTAGCAGGCATCGTCCATGCACATACTTTTTCTTAACTGATACGAAGTACAGAAAATTAATATTATTTCAATGAGTTTATAAGCAAAACCAAAGTATAAACAACTTTTTAAAACGGTTAGGAAGAACAGTGAAGCATAGTTATCTTCCTTTTGTCGAGTCATTTGTTTAGGAAGATGTTTGACGATAGATTTGGTGTTTGTTAGCTCCTTCAGATTGTGAATGCCATACTTTGGTTAGCCTGACCCTTTAGTACTGACGCTGACGCTTATCACATAAATCCAAGTTCATGGAATGCTACATAAATTGTCACTATGCCATGGGACTCTCTTTGATTACGTCATCTAGCGGTGACCTGGGTTTAGTGTCCCGTTTTTCAGTTATCACCGTCTCTTTGTTGAAATGCTCGTGGTGAGGCTTGACTTGGCGTTCAATGTTCCCTGTCACTCCACTTGAGTATAAAATTGAATTAATTTAATTTAATTTACACCAACATATTGACCTGTCTTTCTCCGAAGAAATCAAATGCTAAAATCAGTCAAGTTAAAGTGACACAGTCAACAGAAACGGGAATAAATTCGCAGATATTCAAGTGAAAAATAAGTTGCCTTGCCAGTGCAATACCCATTGCTAATCGTCAAGCGAGACAAATTCAATCCCAACCAACCAGATGATCGAGAAGCACGTGTTTTCTCCCTTGAACAATTCTTTTTATCGTCCGCCAGACATTCTGTCCATGCAAAACAAAACAGTCATTCTTTGCCGAGTGGAACAGATGTGAGGCGGATAGCAATCATTACCGAATGCTCTGCTATTCCCCCCTTAAAGACACGCACAGAGACGCATCTGACAAAATAGTACTTCAATTTGTTTACCGATTTGGGTTATTCTGTTTTGTCTGGCTATATCCCATGAGGAAATTCAACTAGATTGAAATCATGTGCACGCTAATTAGCACAGTCTGTTATTAGTCTGAGCGGGATCACAATCAATGCCTTAGAAAATAACAAAATGATCCGGAATGATCTTATTTCATGGGGAAAGAAGGAAACAGTCTGAATTTCTACCCATCATACGCGCGTGTCATAGAATACTATTTCCCCGCTCTTTATGATAAGTTAAACGCCTTAGCATTCGTGGCTCATTCTAGGCTTATTGATCTCGAGACTGACTCTCAGTTCGTCGAGTAGAAAAATCTCGGATTCGATAAACCGATGAAAATAACTCGTTATTGTTTGCACAGTCGCTAACGATACTTTCTCATGTAATTTCGCGTTAAACTGGAAATAATTCTACAACATGTGCGGAATTCTGAGGCAATCATTACAAAAATTCGGTTAAATTTACAATCTTACGATAGTATTTACATATTTCAGTGGCATAAACGGAACACAAAACTATCGTGTTAATTTAATGATTTTTAACTTATGTATCCACTCTACCAAGAGCAGTGAATTACAAAAAGTCGTATTACTCTATAATCTTGTGGCGGTTGGCAGTATCCGCACACAGGACACCGCATACGTGTGAAACTATACAACTTTACGTAGAATGCACTGCACTTCCTTAAGGGTAATGCACCGCGTTAGATTTTTGATACTTTTACTACAGTTTAGGTCAGTTTAGGTTTTGTTTGAATTTCAAATTTTTTATGCTTCATTTGAGCTTAGAACTTATACGCCAACTTCGTCATTCAGACCTCCAACATTTTTTCACCATCTCTCACATTGATTTACAGGTTCCAATTGTGGCTCTTGCTCTGTTTGGAACTTTTGCCGCGGTTCTCACGTTCCTGTGCGATATCCACATCCTGGCTGATTTTCTCAGCATCGGCACATTGATTGCCTACACAATTGTTGCAGTGGATGTATGTATTTTACGGTACTGCCAACCGCAACTGTACTCCAGTGGTTGGACAGAAATCGAGTCCTCTGAAGCCGGACTGGTAAGTAGCTGATAGGAAATGTACTTCAAATCCACGCTCCACCTTGATTGAGGTGGTAGTTTTCAATTCTGGTTATCAAACAATTTCCTGCATGCATTTGTCCCAATCAGTTCGATCATCGCCAACCTGATCAGGACGAGTTAATGAGTTCCTAGAAGATTTTCTATCATTTGATAAATAATTCGGTTCAAATGTCTCCATAGAGGTCAAAGACGCTAAGAGACTGGTCCAACCGCGTAACAGAATAAGTTTAATGTCCTGCCTATCCAGATTCTTTTGAAGTCACCACAAGCAGTTTGATCGAGGCGCCTCCATCGGTTTTTATTGAGGTTTACAACTTACAAACCGTTGTGTGCATTGACTGGCGTTGAACTGCAACGCCGTCCTGTGACGTTTCTTTGGATATCCGGAACCAAGGTTTTTCAGACCGTTGATCAAGTAAACTGTTGGAAAATTGGCTGGTCCGCACCGATCGTCCTGAAAGTGTTGCACGGTAACGAAATTTTTGTGGTCAGTCTCAACATTTTGCATTGCGGTTCGTATTGGTCAGATAACCAGATGCGTGGGTCAAAATACATTCGTGGACATAAGGACATCAATAATTTCTCAGATGATAAAGTTTAATACCATTATTATACATTTTCACCAAAATGACTAACCTCATTTTGTCTTGACATTATTCCATCTCCTGGAGTTTTTGAAAGGTAAACAAAAAGGACACGTGTAATACCAATAAGACAGAGGGTTTACTGCTTCCCTAATCGAAATTAGCACTCAGAAGCATTCCATTTAGCTGCCTCCCTCGTCCGTATTCAACTTGGAAGTCGTTTCAAGTAATGATCACTGAACCATACCAACTTAGAACTTACGGATGCACATCCGAGTGCTCTCAACCGCCTTGCCTTTAGCTGGACAAATCACAAGTTTGATTTTATTTGCATTTGTATAATTTTTGTAAGATTATATGCTCACAGTTCAGTAACAGTTAAAATTGCAGTAGACCGAGTTGACTCACGGGAATTATTGATTCAGTGATCGTAGACAACGGGTCTTACTAAGGTTGCGATTTCGGTCATTCTCTATCAGTCGGATTAGATTTTTTTACTGGTTGCGTTGTTTGTGCTGAACTAGGTTTGTACTAACTCGAGTGGATAGATTGCCGTATGTATCAAAAAAAACGAAACCAATATACTCTTCACTGTGGAAAGAGACTTTAGCAGATTTATAGATCCTGCCCAAACAGGTTTCTTCTGGTAAAGGTTTTTTCAGTCTCTTCATCCAGTTCATTTTCCTCAGTAGGACGATTGAAGAAACAATTCATTTTTATTGATCTGAAATTATCCTTCTTCAGAACTCATATTCCTCAGTTCACTTCGTCAACTAAACACCAAGGAAGCACATTAGACTCGATTTTGGCTCTGGCCAGGGCGCATCAGTGATACACATCCAACGACGTGTCCGATATTTGAACCCTGGACCACTTGTATAGTTTGAAACAGCTCACCCCGGGACTAACCGAGATAACCGATTAAAACCTGTTTTAGATGCCCCTTAATCAATGATTGTCAATCAGCAAAATTGGCCTCGAAGGCAACGAAAAGAGTCATAATTAATGTGGAGAGATCTCAAATTAGGCTGCAGCAAGTTGCATAACTAATGACAGCTCATCCTCATCGGATCGCACGTGACTAGTCAACTTGGTTATCTACTTCGTTTGTGTGAATCCACTCACTCACTCCACTTTGTAAATCGATTTGACCTAACTACAGTCAACCCGTTCCCATTCATTGACTTGTGTTCCTTTTTTCTTGATCGGGAAAAAAATCAGACCCGGGGTAAAAAGCTACAATATTTGAAAACTTCCTATCAAATCAGGACTTCCATGCAGGTTCGAGCGTGATGACCAAAATTAAATCTACCGGGCTAGAATTTCATTCGCATATGATTCTCAGTTACGTGTGAATTGATGAACTGAGGTTTGTGCTTGAAGGTAATGTCTAAAGGATATTCAGTCCAAATCAGTACCCCGATTCGACAACACGACTGACAAATAACTGTGAGTAAATGTGAGGATCAGTTTATATCTTCTGAAACATGATACAAGTCTCATTCATGAACTCTCTGTTAGATGATATATTGGCGATCGAGAATGCCTTTTTTGGTGGTAGATGACTTCCCTGTCCACCGGCGCAATACAACTCAAGGACGACCAAGACGGTTCAGTAGTAACACACATTAATCCGTATACCAAACACCAATACGGCCGCTTTCTCTCTGACACCCACACGAGTTAGATCAATCTTCCACTAAAACATCCAGTCCCGTATTTTGTGTTCGAGCTGTGAGTCACATGATTACTAAAGAAAGAAACCTCACGATCGATAGATGCCTACAAACCCTAGTAGTCATTCGATATGTATGGAGAGAACTACATTTTGCAAAGATTTTGAAAGCCTATCAAAAGTTAGATGTCACTGGCAAGTATAAAAGAAGCGACTCGAGGTAGAATTTAATTTACTTGAACGTTGATTTAACGCGTCCCACTAATGCGTTAAGTTTGATACCCAATTTGAATGAGAACTGTGATGAAAAGGAGCTAGAAGTGTTAGAGTGAACATCTACCGTGTTGTTAGGTTTTAAATAAATTTAAAGAAGTGAATTTGATCTAAGAAGGATCGAGGTAACGCAAACATCGCGTTAACAGGTTGTTCCCTTGAAGTGAAGAGCAAGGTCGTGTGCGTACGACGGCACACGGACCGCGACTGGACATGTACTAAAATGTAGCCCGTATCGAATGATCCGAGTTTCATCTGAGTAGCCATTCAGTTCACAACCCCTGGATCGGACTGTGATGCACGAGTATACTTTCAAAATGGTTCCCTGAGGTTTGGGACTTCGATACATTCAATCATTTCTTGCTTACTCACCCACGTTTACACCCCCAGTTTTGGCTTTCAATAAACATGTCTGACAAGGTTCCGTAAAATTGTCGCGTTACTTTTACTGAACAAGAAGGTTCTATTCAATGTAATCTTTAAAAAACAGTCTTTATGTTTCTGCCACTAGTACTAAGAACAATCCAGATGAGAATGTCCCGGACATTTACCTCAGCTTTATGATAAAAATACTATTTTGTGCTTTTAGCAGCCCTAGGCAGAATAATCAGATTCGGTTCGATAAAAACCAATAATAACAGCATATTCACTGAGACAAGAGTTTAAAATTCGATTTCGTTTAAATGTGGTCAGAAAGTTTAACGGGAAATGAAATGAATCTCTGAAAGCAGCTGGAGCTGAAGGTAAAAGTTGAGATACTCAAGTGCAACATCAAACGTGTTCCCGAAGAAACAGTAAATTTACTATCAGATATGGTCACCCTTGACACATGAACTTCATCGCCAGTATATCTTTTAATTGCTAATTCTGTAGGCTAGTAAATATACATTCTTCGCTTCATAATCCCACATCATGGCTGGTTTAATCTCCTCCTCTTATTGTTTTCGACTTCCACCATCGCTCACGTCATTCGCAGGATAGTGAGTCCGGTAATGATGAGAAAATTCGGGAGACTAACGAGTCCGAACTGAACGAGTGGCCCCACGCAATTGGGCGGCTTAAATCTGCATTTCGTCATTTGCCAATCCTACGTGACTCTGCCCCAGGGCGTGCACCGATTATCGCTTTACTCCTCTACATCATCTGTGCCGCTTGTCTGGCCAGTCTGGCCTTACCCGGAATGCAATACGTTCAGGAGGCTCGTTGGTGGGCTATCTTAGCCGTGATTGTGTTCCTTATCGGAGCGGTCTTCTTTGTCGTGATCATGTATCTACATGAACAAAATAAAGCGTTTGACAGTTTCAAGGTAAGCGGAACTGTTCCATGGCAGCTAATCTCTAAACTATGTGAACTAGTCGTTCACCAGTCAAATACTGTTTTCATGTTACTAAATATCATGGATCACTAAGTTAAAACAATTTTTAACGCTTTTGTTATCCCGTGACACCATGCTGTTTTCTCCAGTGTTTCACAGCATCTCGAACACTGTACTGATAGGGGATTTAAATGATCGCGTTCAGAGACACCAATTCTTTGGCGTATAACTCGAATTTGGGAGATGATTCAGGGGTCACTAGACGGCTGAGTGATATTAATCGAGATCCTCCGAGGCCGACAGTTTTCGATTGCTTTCTCGTCATACGTTCGGAGAAGATAGAACCGAAATAGAGTTCGGAGGTCATTCTGAATTGTTGTAAAAGTCTTTAGGTGAATCGCCGCTGACTGAGGCTGGCACTCTTAGCAGTGGCAGTTGTAACTTGTTAGTAGATATGATTAGCGCAGATGAAACCTTAAATACAGATCTCACCCTGATGAAGTGAGACTCCGGCTGATAATGCGCGGTGGAGCTAAAAAGGACTGCTGCTACAGTTAACGGACCGCTTGATGAGAACTGATTATGTATACGTAATGCTACAGCAATACTCGGTGAACACGTGTGTAGTCACGAACAGAGTTTTGCATTGTGTTGTGGGTTATTATGCGTATTAAAACAAGCTGTACAATAATGTCATATAAAATTAGATATAGAAGTAAGGCACTACAAAGTTTCCCTAAAAGAGCACTATCGCCATTATATGGGCATACTTGAAATAGACTGATCGTGAAGAAAAGGTTCATTGATGTCAAGAGGTAAGAGTAACCCGTGCCTACTTATTTTATAACTGGATGCAAAGAGCAAATTAATTTAGGTGAATATACATCTGAACCGTATTGGTTTTGATAGGTTTATGATTTAATGTTAAAAGCATATCTTCAGAGTCCTTAAGTCCGTGCTCGTCTTTTGCAACTATACTTGTTTCGCCGCCTGTAATGCGAGTGTTCACTAAAGTTAGCTTATGTCCGTGATTTAACAATCACGTCCACCATCTAAAAAGGATTTGTCATGAAGCTTAAACTTGGAGAAAATGAGACTGGAAAGGAAAATTGCTACTGAATCTGTCGGTGTAGGAACCGCTGCAGTGTCCTTTTACGGTTACAACATCTCGCGGTAACTTCAGTCATCAATTCTGATGATCTAAAATAATCGTTTGTTTGACTATTGCGTAAGTGTGATTTTCAGCTTTAGAGGTTTGGCCTTAGGGTAAAACAACCTTTGCGGGTTAAGTCAGTCTTACAACCCGGCACAGATGTAACCAAGCTAACGAACGATGTGGGTTATATGATTTCCTGAAGTGCCGTGTTTCTTTCCTGAAATTGGATGTATAATCTTTTCGTGCTGTTGTCAAAGATAAATCAGGTGCAGTCCGGAAGCCATAAATTCAAATTTTCCTGCCATTAGATTGACTACGCAGATATCGATTCCGTTTCTACGAAATGCTCTGTTTAGAACTAGGATATTTTAACTTAAATAGACCGCCCGCAAAATGGTTGGTCAATAACGTGATCACCCAAGACATTCACAATTGATCTAATCACAGCGATGTAGTGATCCAAAATTCGCACCCACTTGGTCTCATTCTTGCCGTTTTCCTATCCCTTGCATTTCTCAGGTGCCATTTGTGCCCTTCATCCCGTGCTTGTGTATTTTCCTCAACTTCTGTCTAATTGTCAAGTTGTCCCCCATGACTTGGATTCGCTTTGTGATATGGCTTCTCATTGGTGAGTGTTGAATTAATTCGCCGCAAAATCCGTGTGAAAACCAATCGACAAGTTGAAATCAGGAGGATTTTATGCTTAGTGAACGTATAACTGTGATAGGTTGCATCAAACATTACTACCACTTCTATGTGTTGATGGTATATTCATCCCTTTTGAATACATCCAAATCCGCATTCAGACTGTTGTTACCTTAAAACTGTTCTGAGACAGAATGCACGCCTCGCGTTACGAGTTGCGTACTTTACGATAGGTGTCCTCTTTCATTTTGGTCCCATTTTGGAATATCACTGTTTTCGAAAATAATTGTTATTGTTACATATGGCCCGTGAGAAGGGGTACATGTCTTTCCTACTCATCAGATCCGACCACCGATTCCACTCACTTTACTAGTGCGCTGAATGGAATCTTTTCGAATCACATCCAATGGGTTTGATCGGTTCAGGAAATATTCTAAGATTATTGCATGTCACTCGTTAAAATCATCAGGAAAATACTAAGGATTCAACTCTTTTCATCCATAGGTCTAATGATCTACTTTGCCTATGGCTGGAGACACAGTATCCATGCGACAGAACCTGGTGAGAAAGGCCGACTAATCGAGGATGCTGGAGTATCAGATGTGCCGAATGTGATAGAGCCTTCCACAAGCGACACGATTCCTGCCAGTGCTGAGTAAACTGAAGAACATTGTCAACATTATATCCTCTATGTCACTGTCTTTGTCCTTGACGTGAATTCTCGTACGATAGCGCAAAGCGCATATATTCCACCATGTCTTCGTGTTTGTTGTTCGGAGATCTGTGAGTTGTCCATTCAGTTCTGTCCGATTTATTTCCGCGAGTGCGTTCACATTCCCTGCATTCTCCTCGAATTATGGTCAAGCCATGATGTGTATCCCGTGCTTGCAATCGTCTGTCTTTGATTTGTCACTCTGAACTTGTGAACAATGAAGTTGTTATATATGATCAAAATATCATTCCCAATTCTGCTTACATCCATACCGTTTGGGACTGTATGTACTCTCTTTTTGATATCAGAGTATTTGGTCGATTGGTTCAGAAGGTGAGTCGATATTACCTGCTACATTACTATGGTATACACTATTAAAATGATATTTTCCTTATCGTATCTAATGCTTCGCTGGTTTTCATGATGTACCAATCGCACTTCTGGTGACTACCATACCACACTAAAAATTTCAAAGCTGCACCGAAAATCATTGCGTATATCACGACGTAACTACTAATGAGTAGTTGAAATGCACCGTTGGAAACCTATCACTAGGTGCTGAAATGACTGATCCGTAACTGCATTTCTCACATGCGTGTAGAAACATGAACAATGATGAAAGAATTCCACCAAAAACAATTGTTAAACACCCAATTGGAGATCGCGAAGACGGAAAACGTCAGCACTAATTTCTGGCGTCCGTTTAATCCTGTCGATAGCACGAAACAACAGCAATGAGGTAGTTGAAGAGCATATTTTCCCTTGAAGATGGTTCCAGTTTATGTGGTTTGAACTGAAGAAAAGGGAAGAACTTTCGTGTATGGAGGCTTATAACCAACTGAAGCACTGTTAAGGAACCACATGCGGCCCTTTTAGTTTGACCTCAAACGATTTAATAGACCAGCAACACTCTCCATTTGGCTCAGCGAATTGTTTGGGTTGAGCGTGGTTTTGCTTTTCTTCAATAATTTCTTTTCTCTACTTGGGTGAGCGTACATTGAAAGCTCTTAGACGTAACGGATTGTTGACAAGAAGTCTTACGAATCCCGAAATGCGCGCGACTTCCTTGTGTCCCGTTGCCCGAGGTAGACAAAAGCACTGGTGGTTGTCCTCTACGTTTTTTGGCTCATCGTAGTACTGGAAAGTACCGAATCCGTGCCTATATGACGACTAAACAATGCAAGCAAATGAATATAGTCGTAAAGCGAAAGTGTGTCACACGTGGGTTGGATAAGGACCCAGTTTATATATACACTGGAGTGGAAAACCGTGCTCAATGAAACACAAGCAGTAAAGTGAACCAGAAATTAACATCACAATGAGAGTCAAAGTTGATTTTGGAGAAAAAATGAATGAATGAATGTATTCGTAGGATGCTCCCTATCTTCGTACACATTTTAACCGCACATCTAAGTAAGTTTCCTTTTTTCTGTCAAGTTTTTGTAAATATGCTTATTTAATAACGTAGAAGATTTAGTGAGTGAATTCCTGTACTTATTTTACGTTTGCGTTGATTTCGGGTAATCGGAATTGTTTATTGCATAGAGTTAAATTCCTTCGTCCAGGTTCGATATTGTTCATTGTTGCGAGGTTGGAATTGGTTCATTTCAGTTCCAAATGGCTCGTTTGAACAGGGTTCAAGCTCATTTGTTATAGATCATTAATTTTTTCGTATATTACGTGTACTGAGATCACAAGTAAGCGCGCCAGCTTTTGAATCGCTCATTATTCGGCGGGAAGGATACTTGGAGGTCATTACCCTTGATTAGAGGTACAAAATTCAGTCGTTTCTTACTCATTTCTTGTGCTACATTAAAACTCGCTTACAATCATTATTATATACACTTCAACCAAACTCTGACATTTTTAATTTTTTGCAAACTCCTATCACTGTGCTAGCCACCGTTATCTGTTTGCACTTCATAGTTTTCGATCCTCCTTTTTGTGTATTCTTCCAACCAGGAGGCGTCTAAATATGGGTTTTAGTTTATTTCTAAGGATATTCCTTTGGTTTTGCGAACTTTAGGGACTCAATGGTTGCTGATATTCGTCAGAACCTGTCACTAATGTTTACTCACGTCCGTTTTGAATATTCGTCCCAAATGGAAACAGAACCAGAGATTGCGTTTATTGAAAACCATATATTCTGAGATCTTCAGAAAGATTGGAAGTAGATTTGGCTAGGCCTAGGCTGATATTTAAGCAACGGCAGCGGAAATCTGAAAGTAGATCTGATCAATGCAACGAAAGTGTGCGATACAGAGCTCACCGTGGGGAATTGTGTCGGTGCGCGCTTTTCGAGTTCATTAAAAGAACGCTAATAGGTGAAGTAAAACTTAATCCTGGAAATGTCCAAGTTGCTTTATCCAATAGAGGAACTTTCCTCAGAG
>UZAN01054501.1:3743-15429 GCA_900618425.1 Echinostoma caproni | reverse complement strand
ATGGACGTGATACTGCACCTTACTTTCTGCCTTTCAGAAAAAACCTATTGACTCGCAGTGTTGGAAGCCACAAGAACAGCCAACAACACATCAATCTGGACGCAAGATTGGCCCGGGCCACACATCGTCCTGTGCAAACTAAACTGAACTGAACTGAACATAACCTATTTTTTGCAATATGGAACGCATTCGCATTAAAAGTCTCTCGCCGGCACGGCGAGAAATGTGGTTTCTCTTTCTCTCTGTTTGCAGATAAGCGAAGAAACCGATCGTGAGTACACCACTGAAGGAATTCTGGACCCTTGTTTGGCCTGTGGCCACTACCAGTCCTGTGCATACTGACCTTACGTGACCTGGATTGGATCTGTCCTATGTATCGCAGCACCCAGGGAAGCCCCGCCTTATTTGAACCATTGCAAGAAACAGCATATTTATTTTGTTATTGATAATCGCATTGCTTGATAAAATGCATATAAGAGGGACAAACAAATAAATCAAATTTAAAAATAAAACATAATAATAAAACCATATATGGTTTGGATGGTTTGGAAAGGTACACATGGTAAAAAGGCTTTGGGTAACACTATCATTCCACGACTTATGAACGGTAAGTTCATTGAGTTTTTTTACACATAAAATAGATGCCATACTGAAACGAGGTCTTAATATCACGAAACTCAATAACATCTGCAGACATATCTGCAGATGACCATATATCTGCATATATATGGTCACCTACGATGGTAGGTGACCATGGTCACCTAAATAATAAGGTATGCATTCCTTATTTTAGATCTATAGAACGTATCAGCCAAATGGATCCAGTTAGCACAGTGGTAAACTCGAAAGTCATCGGACACCTGGCACTTACTTGGCTGGGTTATTAGCGTACCAACACAATAATGCATTTTTTGCCATGGCGAAAAATGTATTATTTTTCCCTCCAACTAGCGTTTTTATTAACCATAACCCAAGTAGACACTTAGAGGACGCTCATGGATATCGTTTTTATACACTCCATGAGATACTTCTGCTACCTGTGTCTCTAAGGTGTAGACTTCTACGGCACGGCTACGTTGAGCTTGAGAAAGCATTCGGAAGACGGATTTGGCAGTAAAGAGATCTAGGAGAAATTTTGATATCTATTGAATTATTTACTCTCGTTCTTCCTCTCTAGTACTTTATCCACTCCTTCACTGTCACCCCTTACATTGGTTCATAAATGTAACTTACGTGGGTGTAAACTGAACCGATTCCAAACTAGGCCGATTTCCAAATTATATGTGAACACTTCTAATTTTCAGCATCAAATGCTAGCGAACAAAAAGAACCGCATCCGCTTCCATTTACTGTAGATAAGCGGGGTCACAGGAACGTTTGGCAGTCGAAGCAAGATTAGAACACGGAGTTCGGAATGCATGAACCTGGACACACATTGGCTCGAACTACTAGTCCTCTGACTTGACCTGACCTGACCTGGTCTGAATTAACATGTTATAAGCAGTAGATATTTATATACAGGTATATTTGTTATAACAAATGTAAAAAATATACATATTCTATGAGGTAAACCATTCCCGAGATCAATTTCTGAAGAACAAACCATATTGCACGATTCATGTCCAGGACTATTCTGCTGCATTTCCATATGGTCCGTAGTGCAGATAGTATTGGCCTGAGTGGAATTTCGGCAAACCAGTTGGGAAATCAGCTTTTATCTCATAGTCAGACCCCAGAAGATGTTCTCGCCAATTAAATGCCCCCCATCAGAAACCGAAGTTCAGATTCAATTTTCCGTTCTAGCTCTTTGTGTTCATCACGCCTTTTCTCGCAGAAACATTGAGCACACATGTATATGGAGTACTTAATCTTTTCTTGGTATCCAAAACGGTCATCATTATCTTCATTGTGCAGCAAAATACAATGGAGCAAACTTCACTGATCGCTGCCAAACTTGTTTAGCACCGGAAGTAGGTCTGAAGCTATGACGCGCCTACGTATTCAGTCGTTCGGGCTTATGATGAGGTTTTCTCAGGCAAGCACGAAGTGAGGAGGAAGTCGAGTACGAGCGTATGAAGTGTATGTGACCTGCAGCAGAAATTGTACAGAGAGCAAGCGCACGATACAACTCACCGGAAAATGTGTCAGGGTCGAGGTCATAAGAGTTCTCGAAAAGGAGGACAATAAAACAAAATAGGGTCTTTACAGTGATCACGGGAATGGCAATAAAAAATGAAAAGAATGTTACTACACTTGCAATGCATACAAGGATAGTGGCCAAATTTAAGGTGGACAGGGATTGGACCTATTTTTAGGAAGGGTAACATGCAGAGTGCACAGTCAAACTCTGCATATAAACCATTAGAAGGATCACTACGATCCCAGGACTAATAATGTCTACGAACAATGAACGAAAAACCGAATCAAAAAGAGAACGGCTGATATCACAAAATCTCAACGACGGTTGTATTCATATGAGAGCAGAGAGCAGAAGAGAGAGAAGCACACAAATGAGTAAGCGTGAAGAAGGTGAAAATCAACCAACTATGTGGTCTGCGTCTGGTGCAAAAACAATATCCGAATAAGGAAAATTTACATGTGCGGATAGGTTTGATGCCATTGCTTCACCGTTTTGATACAGTACAAAACATGCATAACGGCTAGGACACGTAATCAGTAATAAAAGAAAGGAATAATAATAGATTCCAAGTGGATATTAACAGTCATTTCGGAGTATTCTTGGGAAAACGCTCAAAGGCCTATTACAAACCAGCGTTATTTGTGCGAGATTTTTCCCAAGAAGTACGGGTTGCACAACGCGCTACTTATCGCGTTATTTTCGCTTTGATGCTGGCAGGGCCCATTCATTACAGGGGTACACTCAAGAATAATCAGTTCGTCACAGACAGGCAAGCCAACTGCGTCTCCAGATTCTTGCTTCAGCCAGAGCAAAGGGTCTTCCGTAGCTTCGACCTTTTGTGGAATGTTTGACTACAGCTGATGTCTGCCTCCAGAATCACCTCTTTTTTTCAGTCCATAACAGAAAATGGAAAACATGGAATTTATTCTGCTGCAGTAGGCTTACTAGAAGATTTCTGGATACAGTCTGGTCCAGACCCCATCTAGTTATTTCCTAAACTCGTCTAATGTCCTACAGTCAAGCACTAGAGATGGTAGTTGATTTTACTCATCTATCACTATGCTCGTGAAGTTGGACCTGAGGTTGAGTCGGCTCCTTCGGTTCTATTAGCTTCAGATGATGTCTCCTTGCTGACTTATTTGGTGCTGGGGTGAACAGTCTCTCTGTCTACAGCTCTGTCAGACCCTTTATTATTTTGAAGGTTTTGATAAGCTGACCTATTTGGCGTTTTTTCCACGGGGAAAAGTCTTGGGATTTCCAATCTATCTTTAGATGGTTTACTCCTCATTTCACCTAATCATCCCAGTGGCTAATTTTTGCACCTTCTCGATACAATATATATATCTCTCCTTAACTCAGACGTGTTTATTTTGTACGTGTTGGTACCTTGATGCACAAATTCTCCCAAATTTGCTAATTAACTTTGATTTGTTAATCAGGTGACATATATGTATATATCTTGTTTATCTCATTGTATTCCCGCTTTGTAATGGGCTATTTAGTGAATTGTTTAATTATATAACATGTATTATCATATATTTGTTTGTCTGTGTGTGCGCCATTTCATTTAAAAACTAATTATTCTGAGACAAATTCAAAGGTAAAGTTTTAAATAAAAAAATCACCACATTGTGACAACTATATTTAGTTTCAATTTTGGTTTCCATAGTCTTACGCTTTATCAATAAAAATTTCATCTCCTGGCCACTACGGTACACACAAAAGTAACTCCTACAAAGATTTTGATATTTGTTTTGCTCAAGTCCCAATTCCTTGGCACTTGTTAATTGAATTTTTAGGAATCAGATTAAAACGATAAAACGCCAATAAACGAACTGCTAATTTTTATGACTTCAATCTTTGGAATTTTAGGCTCAAAATAATTGAAATTTTCTGTTCCTTGTCATGCAAACAAAAGACGAACAGAATGAGAAATTGCTCACAGAAGCTGCAAAACACCTAGTGCAAAACGTGCTACGCAGTGTGGAAGAATCTGACGAAGATAAAGAAACACCACATCTGAGAAGACCTTCAAACTCTGATAAATCTTCTGATACACACGACCATAACATTAAAGATCACTCGAGTAACGAAAAAATCGATACAGAAGAAAACGAAAGTGTTGTTGAGGCTCAACCAGTTGAAAAAAACCGGGATTCAATCACAGTTAAATTTGCCGAAGGTCTATCCGTCACGAACGCGAATGCGGTAAAGATTGTTTCCAGTTCGACATCAACAACAACAACAACAACAAGCACAAGTGAGGAGATCTCATCAGTTGAGGAAGTTCCTCGTCTGTGTGAGACCAGGATTGGGTTTATACACCCCCTGGGACCAATTCCGATTTCCCCTGTCGTTCAGTTTCCGACTGAAATGACCAAAGTACGTTTTCCAGTGGAATTAGAGCACGGATGTGTTCACGAGGATAGATTTTATGCTCCAATCCGAAGTAGCGGAGTTGGTGCTAATTCACCAGGGAGCCCACATGCCTGTCTCACTCTGATCGAACCGATCGATCTATCTGGTGACACAATGTGGCAATCCACGACGACTGATCTGGCCATGGCTTCCTCTCAACCGGAAACAAAAACAGCCGCAACAATCATTGAATCTTCTGGTCCAGTGACCGCTACTTCGTGGTACAGTTCCGAGAGAAATGGTCATGTACCGATATCTGATTCGCCCAATCCCACCGGTTTGATCCCATCGAATTCCGGTGAGAATGTGATTGAGACGGAAAATTCAAAAGCACCGAAACCCGTAAAATTGACAAAAGACACAGTCACAAATAACCTGATAGATGAAAAACTTGGTCCATTTACTCAGGCTTTACCAACTTACACGCCATCGAGAGTCTATTTGCGCACAATTAATCAAAATCTTACTCTCAACTCGGCGGGATTCAGCAACACGGGTTCTCCTTATAGTCAGCGATATGTGCCCAATTTTTACACGTCAGAAACCGAGAAACCTGGCATTAGAGACGATGTGCCCAGATTGGTTTTGTCCGACAGCCCACCAGAAACGCACAGACGAGTTAGATCTATTGAAGAAGTATTAAGTCCCTGTCCCCTTTGTCCCAGATTTGTACGTAGATCAGTGAAAAATTTGACACCAGTGCGGAACTCCTCCCCACTTCGAAAACGTCTTTCACTATCCTGGTGGCAACCATTAAACAGTACAGACCCGCCACGATTCACTTTACCGGAACCGAGTGTAAAGGTGGTACGGCGTCTGGTTCAAGAACAAACCGCTCGTGAGCTGCGAATGGCCAATGCAATTGCACAGGCTCATAGAGAAGCCGAACTGCAAAAGGCGGCCAAATATGAACGAATCCGTAATCGTGCACGTCGACATTCAAGTCGACAATCAAGAACACAGTTGACCACCCACACGAAGGAGTTTACAAGACCGCGAATAAAAGTGAATCCCGATTCTATGCATACACACTCTATCAGAGTCTCTGGTGTGCAAAAACTGGCACCACGAAATGAATTTGAACAAATCACTCAAACCGATTCCGCTCAAACACGGCGCAAATATTCGAATCACGTAAGTCACACTCAGTTTTGCAATACACTTTCTTGACAAACCCATACAACGATTGTTGTGTGGTAGTTTGATTGCGTAATCGAGTGATTTGTCTATCAACATTTAATCAAACCGCTCTCTCAGGCACAAAATTGAGTCATCGTGCATAGAATTTCTCGTGGATAGTCTCATCCATTCAACGGAAGTGAATAACACATGAATAACTTCATAGGACATCGTTTGTCATCGGAAACAAACTTATGCAAGATTAAAATCAAATCAAGTCAGTAGTGGCTTTATAAACCCGGATGGGCGAGTTTTCAGCATGTTTACACGCACCATATTTGTGGATTCAACTTTTAAAAAATCATTACATAATGAAACTGAACGCAGTAAATATTGTGTTTGTCGCTGAAGCAAACAACTGCACAATTCCGTGGAAATTTTCTCCTTGTCAATCAGTAGACGTGCTAGATATGGCAAACCAGAATCACCATAAGAAGAGGCATGTTAAAATAAAATTTTAAAACTTGACTGTGTGGATGATGTAGATACAGCTTTTGAAAATTCGTTGTGTGAGTATCTGAGAGTATTTGGGCAGAGAAATGTTTACATGCTTGTAGGTGTCTGTCTATGATAGAATCCACGAGTTTATCCCTGACAATGCCACTACATTTAGAGATGTGTTTCAGAGATCTTGCCAGTAAATAAAAGTCTTTATTCAACATACCGGGAAAGATCACTGGGGAGCAATAAAATCAGTGGTGTAGCACGCATGCATTCGCATACCTAACAATCAGCTTATGGGGCACAAAAAGCAATCTCAATCGGAGTGAGAAATATGAAAGCTTTCTAAATTTAATGAATTTGTTTTGATAAATTATATGATAATGTAACTCACAGGTACTTTACTATCGTTGATTTTGGTAGGGGTTGTTGATTTGCAGAGAGGATGGGGAACCTATCTGTGAGGGCTGAATATGGTACATAGACCAAGAGGGAAAACACAACATCCTGACATTTAGAGGCATTCAATGAGAGGGAACGGGACAAGGACCAAGTGACAACGTCGTTTAGCTTGCTTTTAATTTCTGAGGCCTCTTCGGGGGTGGATGCTCTGCAACCTAAAAGAACACCATCTGCGTATTTACAGCCAATGAATACAGGAGAAATGGGAAATCGTTTGACATACATAGAAAAGAAAAATGGGGAAAATATTGCACCTTGCAGGACACCAGAAGAAACCGGGCGAGTGGAGGACTTTTTGCCGTTGAGGCACGTAAACTGTCTTCCATTTGCGAAATAATCTCAGATCAGTCTGTCAACGTTTGGATTTACACCGCTATCGGTAATCAGGTTGAACAATACCGATCGATCAAGACTGCTGAAAGCAATTTTGTAGTCAAAGAACACCACTCTTACGGTCTTAATTTTCTTATCTAGTGCTGAACTTATTGAATGAACAAGGTATGTAACGGCATCAAGTGTTGAACCAAAATAACGATATGCAAACTCAGTGACAACCCACGGTAACAAGCATCTTTCAAATAATTTGAGCAAGACTGACGTGTAGGCGATGGGACGATACTTCCCAGGTTCATTTTGTGGAACGGGGGTTATCTTGGCCAGTCTCCAAATATCAGGATATTTTCCGCCTATCAGACAGTCATTTAATATTTTAGACAATGGGGCTGAAAGAGTGTCCGCACATACCTTAAGTACCACGGATGATAGTTCCTCCGACCCAGACGCTTCATTCATCTGTGTTTTCAGTAGCTGTTTCAGAACTGTGGCGGGTTCGATAGTTGGTGTTGGCATAAAGCTGTCGAAGTCTGGCGGGGCAGTGTACTGTGCAACTGGACTAAACTCGGAAATTAGTCTTTCAAAGTCGACAGTTTACTTTTTGTGTTTATTGCTACTGCCACACAATCGGTTGATAGCCCTCCACATGCCACGACAACTAGAGTTTCCCAGGGTAGTGTCGATGTACAATTTGTTCAACCGATTTATTTCACCTTTGATCGAGGTGGTAAGCCGCTTGACGTAGGTTCTTTGTCTATGTTTATAGGCTTGTTCTTTCCGCCTGCGTAGCTGTTTTTGTAGCGGTGATGAATATCTGTCTTTATGGAAGTTTCAAGTTGACAACACTGGTTAAAATAGAAATTAAGGTAGTCCGTTTACAAATTCAAACTGAATTTATGGCTGCGTTCCGTGACGAATCACTTCGAGGATACAGGGAGTCACGTTTCATCGAATCTTATGTGAATGGGTACAATTAATCACTCAGGCGAAGCGCGATAACTCATAGAAAAAAGTGTTTGATAATTGAACTACTAAAATGGCATATCAGTAGTTACAAGTGAAGTTTTACAATTGTGCTAGTTTTATCGTGTCCGCATCGGTATCCTCGGGTTCCGCTGCTCGTTCGTGCTACATCACATTTGGGCTTTCATCTGNTTTTGGGACTTGATTGGATAATTTTTAGCGACTGACGTAGCCTGTTATCCCTCGACCTGACAAATGACTGTTTGCTCACCGGTTTGTACTTTTTGTGATACTCTGATTGTTGTTAGTTGTTTTCCAACCGTGCTGAACGAAACATCAGTACACTAGACACATTAGAGATTCAAGGATGTCAGTAAGGTTTTGCTCCTCGCTTATATCGTCCTTTGTTGCGGCTAGCTCATCCGATCGATCAATGAAAGAACCTAATCGATCGTAGGCGCTTGTCAAACGCGTATAGGAAAATTAGTTATGAACCCTAAGTTGTTCATTTGTGATTGTTGATGGTAATATTGTTGTGGCGTTAGCACCATGTCTGTCCTCAAACCAGTGTTAAATATAGAAATATATATTATTTCTCTATAGAAAATTCTTTGTGCATATTCTTATTTTTTGATGAACTGAGATTATGACAATCACTTACCAATAATCATGTTCAAACAGAGTAAGAATATATTTCCTTTTCCAGACATTATATTAATAAAAATGTATTTAATTTTCACAAATTTAAACATTACCACCATTCTGATTTCGAAAAAAATAGTCTGGTATTCTCACGAAAAAGATGCGGAGAAACGAAGAATTAATTAGTTATACCCTTTGGTAGTATGCTGATGAAATAACTATCCATCAAATCGATTGTCCGTCATCTGTAACCGCGAGACGGCATACATAACCGGATACCGTTCATTCAGATTTAAACAAAATGTTTACGCATTCGAATATGGAGCACAGATTATCTGCATGATTCGTAATTCGAAATCCATGCAAAGGTTTGGATCAAGTCTCCAAATCTGAAAAACAGAGAGTTCTTATTCCACCACTTGGGTTCGGGTTTTTTTATCTGACTTGAGGGAACACATGACATGTCGCAGAACCAGAAGAATAGGCCATCCATCACTTCATTTGGTCACTGAATTGAGACAGACTCCATGTATCAAGGCGATTTCTGGAAGATGAGGGTCCCATTTGCTATCCGGTCATCTGACAACGAGCTTTAAAACACGGTTACTGATTACGGGGAAATGAAAAGTTTCAATATAATGTTACAAATATGGACCCCCAGTCCTCGGCAAATCACGATCCAGAGGGGAGCAGAAATGGTTTAATCTGTTTGTAATCTGCTAATGAAAGGTACAGTTTTATTTTTTGTTGGTTCATTGAGAATTTTTGAAATTCACGGAGAGAACTCTCATAGACCCTGACCACCCATTGCACGCAGAACTGATACCATGTCATTTCCATCATTCAACACGATCCCAATTCTGCCAAATCTTGTCTCGAATTAACGCTTACAGCAATTCACCTATACCGTATCTTGCTCGTTGACTCACAAACAAAGAGCGGATGAAAAGTTAAGTTTGTTTTAACCTTGGTTTATGAAATGTCCCCATGTCTGTGAACATTTTCTCTTAGTTTATCATGTACATTGTTACAGTTGGCGTGCATGCTTTTTTAACTGAAATGTAAGCTCCAGTGCTCGCAAAGGTATACACAATACCATACAACACAATACAGTACAATATAATACAATAATATCTGTGAGGACGCGATTTTCTTTGTGAATACTGTAAAAGTTCTTTATGAGACTTGGGTTCAGTATTTGTAACCACATCTAACCACTGACAAGGTTGATCCCGAGGTCCTAACAGGACAGCCTAACACGACTCACCTGAACAGGTCTAAGGACTGCTTGGTCATCGTCACCTTCTTTCTCACTCCAAACTGCTTTGAGAAACATCGGCCACCAAGATCGATGAGATCGGAACAGGTACTTTAAGACTGAATGGCCTTTCGTCTGACACGACCATTTCACTGCACTGTTTGGAATGGTTTGGACACGTCCTACGATTATCTGGACAATATCTTCCCTATGGTGCCCTAGTTGTAGACATTGGACTAGATTGGAAGATAAAGCGAATGAGGCAAGTTCTAACGTGATGTAGATGATTGTTGAATAAACTGTGTTGGAAACTGGCCTCCATCGAGGCATCCCGAATTCCACACTGGTATCTCAACGATTCAGCTTGAAGTGGGTTCACACCGGGGTTTGACTGAGCGAAAACTGATGAGTCTATACGAACTCGAATTCCGAAAGTTATACACTGTTACCCTTGGATAAGGCTGTTTTGTGTATGAAGCATTTGCATAAACATTTCCATTTTGTCTGACATGATTTTATTTTGACTTGAACACGTGGGTTTGTTCCCGTCAACAATTGTTACGTTCCCGGATCGCCCAGAACGAGAGGAAGAACAAAGACTGTCTGACCGTCAGAGATCCGCGTGTATGTTCAAATGCATGCGTCAAGCACTAAACCACATGACAAGAGCGACAATCATAACATCATAAGAGGTCAAGGTCAATGACACTGTTTGTTCACCTGCTGGACAATGGCACACCTGACATACAGGGCAATAGCACCCCACCTCCACACTACTACAGTCACAAATAAAACAGAGTTGAATGTAGTGTGGGTTTAATTGTGGCAAAATTGCCTTAATCTGCGTGAAAAACTTAATTGTATGGGAGTCTACCGAATGGAGTTAACAGATAGTCAACTGGGCTTCCATTCATCTTTTTCGGGCTCACATACTCATATATTATATTTCACACACGTCTGAACCCAGATTGTGTCAAACAAATCATGGTACAATATTCTTTATAAAAAAGCGTTCCATGATTTGTATCTGGGCAGAAAACTGTCAGGTACCAAGGTCAAGGCAGGTGCATTTCTTGAGGAATTCACAACCAGGGCGTTCGGCTAGTCGAAGCCTGACCCGCAAGGCGGCGGGGTGCGGTATGTGAAAATTGCAAATCCATTGGGAGCCGGTGTCCATTTCATCGGATCATGCACCCTTTGTTGGACGGGGTTAAAGGTGCAAGGTGCCCAATACACCTCGATGCCGAATTTAGCCGGCGATAACTGCTATAACCAGGAAGTTGTGTGTGTGTATGTGTGTGTGCGTGTGTGGTTCGTACGCCTCCTCAGGGTGTTTGGTCAACTCCCCAGTGGTCCACCAACCCGGTTATAGCCCCGTATGTCGGCTTTTCGTCTTATCTCTTTGGCGGGAAAACATCTCCGCCACGAGAAGGCAATGAGTAGGGCTTCTTCCGTAGAGGCTATTTGAGAAGCTTGGTAGTATGGGACCGTTTCACGGGGTGCAAGGGAAGGGTGACTAACCAAAAACCTTGACACCTAATCCCGACCATACTGAGGCTTTCGGAGGTGTTTTCGGGTTCAACGAATGGGTTGACTACCATTGAAGAAGACAGAAAAAACACAAAAGAATCTCGAATTAGTCATTGCGATCTGCCACGATGTGAGATGGCAGCTGTCACAGTAAAAACACTCACACATACATTCCATGCAATGGTTGAAAGTGAGGGTAGCCCGGTACCACCAGTGGTTAAATTTCGTTTTTCGCTTCCTCTCCCTATTTATTCGGTTCTGCCCGCCCCTCGCCCCGCCTGAACTGAGAACAATCTGACACTAAACACCTGGATCGGTAA